>BMAO01038077.1:0-31076 GCA_019973975.1 Trichonephila clavata
TTTTTTAAAAGAAAGTGTTTTTAAAAGATTATTTAGTGGATTATTATTTTGTGTGAATACATTATTTTCTAATTTAAAAATAAACTAGACCGAATCAATATTTTAACTATAGTACTAAAAGAATTTTATAAAAATTTTACTACTTAAAAATGTTATTTACATATTTAACTAAAATGAATATATTCCGAATTAACTTTAATTCTGACTTTGATATGTGTAAAATGTATTGCGCAAAGAAACCGCAGCATCTATTATATTAAAAATTTAGTCAGACTTGACCAGGAAATTGAAAATGTTCAACGTTAGAAAATACCAGTTAATGTCGGTTTATCCATTGGGCAACTTGGGGCGGGCGCCCTGGACCGGGAAGGGACCGGATAGGCTGGACTTAAACTGGTTTCTAGTTATAAATTAGGCTTCTCCAGAGCAAAGAGTATCTGTAGATCTTCTACTCCCAGCATCGAAATGAGCTTATACCGCACTGCAGACAGTAATTTTGAACCATGGTCAAGTGACGAGGACGACACCTGAGCTAGTATCCCCTCTCCTAACTACCACATCACACCAACAGAAGAGCATTTAAGCTCTCGAAAGATTGATAAATAGAACTACAAACAGAGTACAAATAGAATTTTAAAGTTTAATGATGAAATGAGCTTTTTATAAAAGATACTTGTAGTTATACAAACTTCAATCCATTTTACATACACATTTATAATCTCCTTTTTTCGATTGTTTATTGTGACTTGGGTAACCTTGAGAGCCCCAGGGTTCCGTGAAACACAGTTTGAAGACCACTGCACTATATGAATGCTGAGGAGAACGAAACAGAAGAAAAGGTAGATATACAGTTGTGAAAAATTAAGTTTCATGTTTCAAACTGTTGTATTAAAAGTGGACTAATAGTATGAAGCAATTTTACTCTTATCGAATAAATATAGTACCATAAAAAATTATATGTTGTATTTTCCAGAATTAAGCTGGCATATAATTTACAAATAAATCTTCATAATTTGCTATGAATTCCAAGTAAAAATAAATTCTATGTAATTGGTGAATATGGTGTCTTTTGGGGAGAATTTTGTTTTTATTCTTTTATCCCCTTCTCTCACAAAAAAAATAATATTCCTAACATGTGTCAAAAATTTCAAATCTTATTAGTTTGGAAGATGCATAGCAATCATCAATCAAAAAAGTATCAAAATAGTAAAAAATGTTGGTTTCTTTTTTCACTGATATATAAAACATTTCTTGTCGAATAATTCTTATTTATTCACCGATTCTACAAAGTAAGAAGTAAATTTCTATGTTAAATAATGATTGTTTTTACATGTTCTAATAATATGCACTTTTATATAATTTATAAATAGCAATAACATCCATGTGAGTTGATGAGTTGTGAAATAAGTCGTATAAGAAGTATAAAGGTTCCTACTCTAAATTTCAAAAGTGACTAAGACCAGCAACGTATTTTACTTCAGTCAGAATGATTATTCAACACCATCCAATTAGAAGACCTCAAAAAGCACGGAAAGTTGAGACCCCCCCCCCCCTCACACATCTTCCTAGCGCTTCTTCCCCTCTTATCTGTTTCAGTACACAGCAATAAAAGTTTCCTTTTTTCTTCGCTTTTTTGTATTTTTCTTTCCTAAAGACATCCGACCAACAAGTGTTTTCTGGTCCCATCCGAAGTGAAATTCCCATGAGATATTGACATCATGACATGACGAATTGCCTTTGGAAGGATGCTAAACGGTTTTTTGGATAATAAAGCTGCAATTAAACAAAGTAATTTATCACATAGTAATTATATACTGAGTAACAGATTGTCTTAAAACAATAATTTATGGTAAAATAGCTTTGTAATAATTAGATCAACAAATTTTCTAGTGGATAGAAACATCCCCCCCCCCCAAGGTTTAAAAAGTTCATAACTGATTATGAACTTCTCTGAGCAAATGATTAATGGAAAAGTTAAGAAATGTAAAACTTCTTAACATTTGAAAATCGAGCAATTCGATTCACAATTGCGAGATTAAAAGAACAAACATTATTAATTATTACAATTACATTTTCACTTCGCTTATAAAATAAATCATTCATTTTAAAAGTCATCCAAAATTGAAAATTATATATATTTGATGTAAAAAATTAAAACACCGTTTAAATATTTAGAAAATTAAGTTTTAATTTTTTTTAAACTAATTTTTTTAAAGTTTATTCAGCAGATCTGTGTTGTGTGTGTGAATGCTTTGTTTTATAATTTAAAAACAAACTAGTAATAAAAATCAATATCTTAACTATAGTACTAAAAGAAAAACTCCAATGAGCAGCAAATATCTGTTCACACGGTAATGCCTCACATATTTCTTTTTTCATAAAAAAGTTATATAAAAAATGTACTACTTAAATTTTTTTATCATATATTTAACTAAAATGGACATATTTTGAATAAACTTTGATTCTAAATTTGATATGTCCAAAATGTATTCCGCAAAAAGAAATCGCACACAGAGACTATTATACTAAACATTTAGTCAAGAACAGGTTATTGAAAATGTTCAATGATAGAAAATGTCAGAGACAGTAATTTTTAATAGAAAAAAAGGCAAACTTAAAGATACAAAAACTTTAAAATCACGATATTGCCATATTTATTTGAATCTAAATCGCACTACTTCCCTTATGCTACTAAAAATTGGGTGCTGCTTAGAATCGAAGACTGAAAAATTCACCGGAGAGGGGGGGGGGGAATTGGACAAGATACTGTCGGATGGAAAAGTTACTGGTTCTCGTTTATTTTTAAAAGTTTTTAATAAATAATAAATTAATTACTCATTTCTTATTAATTCACCTTTATTTTTTTTATTTCGTTAAGTGAATATTAACGTCGTACTGATCAGCTATACTCGAGGGCTTTTGGTGACAGACCTCGTAATTTTGAACTATGATCAAGTGACGAGGACGACACCTGAGCTACCACCCCCTCTCCTGACTGCCACATCACACCAACAGGAGGATATCTGAGTTCTAGACAGATTAAGCTCCCCTATATGGCGGGTCTTGAGCGGTACTAGGCTAGAACTCATGATACGGCAGCCACGATTCTGTTACATAACCATTAGGCTACCGCAGCCACTTTTTATTTCGTAAATATATCATATATCTCAAAAACATATTTTACACTATTTTTAGTTTTTTTCTACAAAAACGGCCTGAGGATTTGGGGTACAGCTTAGAATTGGAGAAAATTAATTGAAAAAATGTTTCTGCAAATTTAATTAGAAAACAAGATTTGGTTAATGATTGTTCCAATGGTTTAATGGTAAAATTGTACGTTAAATATAAAATCGATTCGATTTTTTGTTAGTTAAAAAATAATAATAATTGCATTACAATAATTAGATTAAAATTTTAAATTGTGAGCTTCAAGGAGTAGTAATTTGTATTCTTTAGTCAATTCATAACTTTCGGTCAAGTATAAAATAAGTATACTTTCAATTTTTCATTCAGTCGCTTCACAGAATTTAGATATTTTTATATGCATTTCATCAATAGCAGGCAAAAAAAAAAAAAATCTAAGCAACATAATTATAAATTATCTATATAAATTAAATTTTTAAAGCACACATGCAGAAAATGTTAAAAACATTCCTAAATAGGAAAGTTCATCAGGCTTGAGATGGAAAATCTCTGTGTGGTACATCATAAATCTTCTTTATTTTCCACACTATTTGTCACAACTTGCAAGTTACCATAATTTCAGCTGGCGACTATATTGCAGAAAGATATCGCCAAAATTAAGTATTTGTAGCCAAGTAAAATTCGTTTTACAAAACGATGGTGGTGCCGTCTGTTTGAGATAGTCCTAACTACGCCAAAAATAATTCAGAATGAACTTAAAATTTTAAAAAGTTCATTAATAAAAACATAAAAGTTAATTATGACTACACCAGTCAAAAGAGGGAAGCATACTTTCTTATATACTATTTAATTCTACTCGAAAAAATCAATTTTTTTCTATTAAAATGTGCTTTGCGTTTTCACTTCCTATACTTTAACATAGAAAACTCAAATTTCATTTTGCAATAATGCTGAAAACTGCGTATTTTTTTCAAAAATCAAAATTTAAAGAACACTATCCTCTAAACAATAATTTTTTTTATACTCATAGAAATTTTTATTATTATTGGAGCTTTTTCCTGCCAGCAAATGTGCTTCCCGTTTGATCCCTATCCTTTAACATTGACCGAAAACAGCCTTAATGCTGTCTGTTATTTTAAGATCTTGTCTGACTTGGTAGCATAAATCTCCCACCAAAATGTGTTTGCTTTTATCATTAGAATACTATTTTTATACTTAATTTAATATTTTAACTTATACTGAAACTGTCTTCATTGCTTTTAGATATTTTATCATGCATTTTAATATTTTAACAATTGTTTGGCACAGTATAGCTAGGTTTAGCTCTTGCACCAAAAACCGTGAGTCGTATCAAAATCTATCTCGTATGTGGGCATCACTATCTTCACTTTCCTTGGATGAATACACAGAACAAAGTATCAATACTTTTTTTCTTTTTTTAACTTTGTAAAGATAAGAATAAGATTATTTAATTTTATATGTTTGAGAAGTTTATCATATAACTTTAAATAGTCCCTTGCTTGCTATATCAATTTTGGTTGCTTTTTTATTTTACATTTTTTTCTATTTTATTATCATTGCACTCATTAAATATTTCTAGAAATGCCTTTTTGAGAGAATATAGTTTTAAATAATGTGAATTGTTCAAATGGTCAAATGACTGCTTGTGGTAGAACAACAAGTTATAAAATATTTTCAGAAAGTAAATCAAAACAGCTGTGAATATTGAGAAATAAGTTGTATAATATGATAGGAAAAGTCAATAAGTTGCATAATATAGTAATGCTGTACACTAGAAATTCTAAAAATTTCAAAAATGGTCATTTAACTGCACATGCTGAGTTTGTTAAAATACAGGGTGCTTTTTTTTTTACCGACACTTTTCAAAGACACTTGTAGCTCAATTTAACAACTGCAATGGCATTAAATGTGGTATGCTATCAGCTTTGAATCTGATATATCTATTTGGTGGTTGGAAAGAGTTTTGTAAATATATAACTCAACACAGGAAAAGAAATATATGTAATCATCCTATTTGCTTGAGTTACTTTTCAACTTTTGTCTTTACAATGCTGTTAGATTTAACATATAATATTTTATTTTGCTTAAATGTTTGAAAATTAGAAACTTTAGAGTTATGTCTTTCGTAAGAAGATTTTTATATATATTGACCTCTCTCTCTATCTGTATTTATTTTGTGTGTTAATTTCATTTTAAAAACTGTTGTATTTTTTCCCTCCATTTTGGAAAATGAGGCGATTTTGTTTATTTTGATTGTTACATCTTTATGGGGAACTTAATTTATGATAACTAGAAAATAATTTAAGTTTATCAGTCTGACATTGTAAATTATATGCCGAGTTTCATATAAATACTTGCTAAAGCTTATTGGTATGTCAACTGTTTTTAAATAGGGGTGGCATTTTGGAACCTGAAGGTACTGTTGAAATTAGATTCCGAAAGAAGGATCTTCTAAAAACTATGCATAGGATTGATAATGTTTGTAAAGATATATTGAAGCAGCTGTCATCTACTGAAATCTCTTCCGGACAAAAAACACAGCTTGAGAAACAATTGCAACAAAGGGAGCTTTCTCTTCTTCCTATTTACCTTCAGGTTGCTTTAACTTTTGCTGATCTTCATGATACTCCACGTCATATGATGGATAAGGGAGCAATACAAGTAAGTATTTGTATTCGAAATTACTCTACTGCTGTGTATTAACTCCTGTTGTGATTCCTTGCTATTGTGAACCACTTTACATTGTCCAAAACATATTGCATTTCTCAAAAGTACTTAAGTTGCTGTAAATCAAAGGGTCTTAATTTTTTTTACCCTGGTACTATGTACTTATACATTTGATTGCTTCAGTTATATTCAAAATTTTGAAAATAGCACGTGAATTTCATTGTAAAAGTAAGTAATCCTCGGAGATGCTTCCTTCGAGAAATTGTTCTTACAGATGTCATGATATCTTAAGATTGATTTACAGGGACAAAAAATGGATATCATTAAGCTAGTTTCTTGGCAAAAGCATCAATTAATTTCCAAACATAAGTATTTTCAATAGTTCTCAAAAACACATTTAAATTGTTACATTTTGTGAAGCTTGAGTTGAAAAATTTTTGTAATGAAGGCTTTTATTTGAATTTTTGAAGACTTAATTTTTTTCCTGTGTACTCCTTCAAAGCTTTCACATACCCTTTAAGGCTTCCTATAATTTGCCTGAAATGTAATATAAAATATACATCTAATATGTTTTCTCTTGTATAAGAAGCAATCATTACCTCATCCAAAAGTAAATTAAAAATATTTTTTTCTCATTTTGCATTTAAATTATAAGTATTTTAAAATGTCTGGGGGAGGGAGAACTGCACCATCACCTTTGATATAAAGTTTATCTTTTGCGATATTAGATTAAATTAAGGCAGATTATTAAAACTATTCAGACCAAAACCACATAAAATATTAACTTATTTCTGTATGTAAAGTTATAAACAGAAAAATGTTCAATGTAGTGTTTCTGCTTTTAGAGAAAGAATAATAAGTAATTGAAATTAAATAATTTGAAGGAATATTTTTGTGTGTATTTTGCATTTAATTATTTCTTTTAAGTTGGTCTCTAAAAGGCTTTTGAGATTTTTTTAATTCATTTCAATTATATATAATATGAAGTTACATCAAAAGTTATATTAATGTGAAAGACTTCTTTAGTAGAAGGAAAAATAAGTTCTACATTTCAGGCCACTACCCTTGTAAGCCATCAATCTTCCAAATTAAGCTGTTCCGAGTTGGGTTTAATGAAATGAAATGTGTAAATATAAATAGTGTCACTCTAAGAATTGCATATATATAGCCAATCTTAAGTTGCAAGTTAATAATTCTTATACTTTTAATTTAGAAATGAAGGGTAGTTTTTCTTCTAAAAATAAAAACTACTTTTATGTAACTTCTGGATTCACTTTTTAAACATTTTAGCAGTCTCTTAAGGAACATGAAAAGTAATGATGAAATATTTCTATTAATTCCATTGCCTCTTTTATTGATTCTTAGTTTTTTTTTTATTTTCTGTTTTGGGTGTGTACTGTCGAATAGTTTTGAAAATAATGAAGGCATGTTAAATTTGTTATTGACTAATTTATGATTTTGGTTTCATTGTCCCCTTTTAGGAAATTATTCCTTGGACTAAATCACGTGCATTACTTTATTGGCGTTTGCGCCGACTCTTGCTTCAAAATCGTATCAAAGCTGATATACTTGCAGTTAAGCCAAGCCTTAGTGATGGAGAAGTCGACTCAATGCTTGAAAGATGGTTTGTTGAAGAACATGGTGCTGTTAATGTAAGTTAATTTTGTGAATTTTTCCAACTATTTATTTCTACAGTGTGTGAGAGAGGAAGGGATGGGAAGAGAGATCTCCAAGGCACAAATTCACGAGGTCCCTAGTGAACAAACTACTTTATTCTTTCATCATAAGTTGAATAAATCTAGAGTGAGCATAAGATCTATAGCATTTAAATTTTCAGCTAAATTAATAAAAGTGAAAATGCCAAAGTTTTCACAGAACGAGGGACTCTTAGAAGATGAGAAATTTTGTGCCAATGCTATTGCTCTCCTTAGGTGCAGAACTACCATGGGGAGGAGCTAAGATAGAGCTGCAAAACACAGCTAACTATATCAGAGGTGAATTCAGGGTGCAGATCGTTTTGTTAACACTAAGTGCGGTGTTAAGAAAGGAATTTTAAAAAGAATAAATTACGATGCGGTAATGCACATGGTTGCTGAAAATGAAATGGAAAATATATGCTTTTGCTTTGTTGTTTTGTGAAAGGGCAGAAAATAATAGAAGCACTATGATTAAAACATATATTAACGAGCATAAACTAAAAATTTAGAAAAAAAATTAATTAATACACCTTACACTAGCCAAAATTTAGTAAAAAGAAAAAACAAATTTAATGAAGTTGAAATCTACCGCACAATTGAAAATCTTCACATCACAAGTTGAGAGAAAAATATCTACGCACACACATTCTTCCTTCATAATTTTTATTCAATTTTGGCTTCTGTTAATTGCAATTGTCTTTAGCAGTTATACACTTGCTTCCAAAAGTTAAGCACGCAGAGGGAAATGCTAATTTCCGGATGCCAATCAGAATTGAAGAAGATGCAATTCGCTGCAGAGGTAGATGGAAGTATGCAAATACACTGGTGTCCAAAAGTTACGCATAATTGATAATTATGTGAATAAAGAAGGAACTGTAAATCAGAATGGTGGGAAATGTGATATGCAAGTGTAAAATGGTTATAAAATAAGGAAGCAAATCAAAAGAATGATAATTAATTTTATTATCCAAGGTAGCAGTTTGAAAGAAAACATTAAATAAAATACTGATGCTGAAGTTGAATAAGGCGTGTGGTCACCTCTGACAGCCAGCCACGCTGCTCAGCGATTTACCATACTTACTATATGAGATGATGAATAAGTTGTGGGCTCAAACGGTTACAAGCTTCTTGGAGAGCTCTCTTCAGTTCTGTAACGGAGCTTGGTGGATGCAAAAAGGCTGCAATTTGTGTCCTGAGCATATACCATACATGCTCGATAGGATTTAAATCAGGGGAGTTTGCAGGCCACAACATGCGCTGGATGTTTTCCGTTTCAAGGAAGTCATCAATCAGCACCGCTCGGTGACATGGCGCATTATCATCCATGAATATGAAGTCAGGATCGACAGCACCTCGAAACAAGTGAACATAAGGCTCAAGAATTTAGTCTCTGTATCTTTGAGCAGTCACAGACCCCGTGTCAAAGAAATGGAGGTTTGTGCTGCCGTCCATCATAATGCCTGCCCATTCTATTACTCCCCTTGATGGAAAATGATGTCTTTCCATTATGTTTCTTGGTTCAAAATGTGTTCCACGTTCTCTCCATATCATTATCCGCCGAGAATCACTACACAGACTAAACCGGGACTCGTCACTGAACATCACATTGGCCCACTCTCCCACACTCCAATGTTGATGTTTCAAACGAGCGCGTTTATGCGCAGACGTGAGTGGAATACAAACTGCTGGTCTTCAGGCTAGCATGATTGAGTCTTCTGTAAACAGTTTGTCTCGAAATTCGTATTCCTGTGGCGACTGTGAGCGCCGAACCAGTGCTCTGGCAGTACTGCCCCTCTGATGTCGGGCACTTATTACCAGATATCGGTCTTGGCGAGGGGTTGTGACTCTTGGTCGACCTGATACTGGTTGTCGGGTAACATCTCCCGTTCTTTGAAACCTCTGCCACTGTCTTGAGATCACAGACTGGTCCACATTCAGAATTCAAGACGCTTCGGTTTGAGATCGTGAGGATTCCAGCATTCCAACGATTCTTCCTTTCGTAAACATGTCCAATTGGCATCTTTGTGCCATCAGTCACCTTGTTTGATGGTTAACAACGTTCCTTCGCTCAGCAGTTGCACAAAACTTGTCTGAACTGCCTATGCTGCGCAAATTAGTTTCTCCGGGTTCCAACATCTGCCGGACATAGTCGACTGAAAAGTTTTGCATAAACTCGATGTTTCTTCTTCACCCAATTAATATCCGCAAGAAATTAGGAATAATTTTACGAATATTTACTCCATGTTTTTCACATTTTACGATTTATGTTTAACTTTTGGACACCAGTGTATGTTAGGTAACAGCCAATCGTGCTTTCATGTCAAGAAATATGTAAAAAGGGCAGTCTTATAAGAAGCCAGCTTTATGAAGGGTTACAGAAGTTTATTGTAAGTGTTGATAGAAGGTGTTTAAAACTTTCGTAAAATTTGTTTTTAAGACGTATGTGTTTCTATGACTTCCAGAAACCAAATAGAAGATTCTGAGCGCTGGCATGCTGTGGGGCGCATTGAAGTAGGACAGTCGATCATAGATGTTGCTCTTTTCTTCTGCGTTCATCATTCTGTAATTTCACGTTTATGGAAACAATTCCAAACCACACAGACAGTTGTCCCAAGGCCCGTAGCCCAAGGGTAACAACCCCCATGAAAGATCGATATATTGCTATTGTAGCCAAGCGGAATCGCAGAGCGACCTCCACACGTGTGACATCTAGGGTTACAGCGTCCATTGGTAAGACTGTATCTGCAGCTACTGTATGCCGAAGATTACATATGAATGGACTGTATGCCCGGGTACCTCGAGTTTGTGTTCCTCTATCTGTCCAATCAAGAGGGGCACGATTAAAGTGGTGCCGGGAATATGGCAATTGGACTGTGTCTGACTGGGGCAATGTCATGTTTACCGATGAGTCAAGATTTGCTCTGGAGCCATATGACATTCATATAAGGATATGGCGTAAACAAGGAACACGCAATCAGCCCCAAAACATGACCAAACATCATGCATTCCGAAGTGGAAGCATTATGGGTGTGGGCAGGGATTTCATTAGGATACCGCACCGACATGCACATCTTTAAACGGGGTTCTGTGACAGCTGTCCGGTATCGAGATGAAGTCCTAGAACCCATTGTGAGATTGTACGCTGCAGCAATTGGCCCTACTTTGTTTTAATGGACGATAATGCACGTCCCCATAGATGTGACATCGTCGATGACTCCGTGGAGAGTGAAGGGATTGCGCATATGGCATGGCCAGCATATTCGCCCGACTTTAATCCCATTGAAAATCTTTGGGATGCTCTCAGCCATGCTGTATCTTCACGTTTCCCCCCTCCAGCCACTCTTATTGAGCTGGAAACTGCTCTACAAGAAGAATGGCAATTGCTTAATTCTGCGGTCGTTGACCACCTAATCTAAAGCATGGTCAGAAGGTGTAAACTTTGCATACAGATGAGGGGGATCACATACCCTATTAATGTCCTTTTTTTCATTTTATGCTGTTTGTTTTCACTTTATACATAATTCTGTTTAAGTCTCCAGTGGGACATTACCTGATAACTTACAAAAATTTAATATTGTTTTCATTTCTGTATATAATTATTGATTTTATTTTATGTATAAATATATATGCTACTTTACTGCCAAATTTTGTGTCAATCAAAGCAGTATTTGTTGATTTTTTTGCATTTTATTTCTTCGTGCTGAACTTTTGAAAGTGAGTGTAATTCATATTAGAGTTAAGTATTATTTATAATTTTGGCATTTATTGCCAATATATGAAGGTGCATTGTGATTTAATATTCATGCTACAAATTGTATTTCTTTTTATTTTGAAAAATTTGTGCTGAAATATAGTGTTAAATGTTCAGTTCTGAATAGTTTTTTTTTTATATTTGCTTGAATATTAAATGAGGAATCAGTTTTTGTATTTTAAGATATTCTTTTATTTTTAGCAATATTTATGGGATGATAATAAAACTGTTGTTGACTGGTTAACTATGCAATTAGACAGCACACTTGAACGTTCACAAATCTTGGAAAATATTGATTGTCTTCGCCGTGATTCTGCACTTTCTCAAATACGGGAGTATGTTTATTGTTTATTATTTTTATATATAAAATGCTGTATGGTTATTTTACTTTGTATTTTCTAAGCTTTTTTTTAATTTTAATTATCCTTGTTTTCAACATTTTGTATTGAAAACATTCAGAATAGTTTTTAAATTCAAGGTTATGATATTCTAATTACTTTAGTCTCAAATATTAATTTTTTTTAAATATTTTATTTTTGAATTATACATTTTTATTTTATTGATTTGTTAAGTAATTAAACATATTCTTAATTTTTCATCAAAGTACTATATATTTTTTACTTAAAATTATATCAGATTTAATCTGTCCAAAGTCAAGAAAAATTTGTCTATTTTTCCCTCTTGGATTCAAATGAATTCTCCCCATCTTAATAGTTTGATCCTTGTTAATGCATTTTCTATTCAACAGTAAGATTTCTTTTTGGATTCATTGGTCATTTTTTCTGCTAATGTCTCTTAAGTTTTCGTTTTATAATATCTGTTTAGAAGTATCTTTTTTTTTTTTTACAAAAAACCTGTGTAAGGAGTTTACACATTGATTTAAGAGTTGTTCATATTTAATAATGGAACTTTTTTTTTCATACTCTTCATGGTGTAGTTTTTCATGACTTCATGCTATGGACCTTATTTAAAATTAAGTTTGTGAGTGTGAGTGGCAAATTAGTCTCAGAAATTACTTATTTGGAGTTGAATAAAAATTTACTCCTGATAACATTTATTTCTAAAGTATTTGAAAGCTTTGTAATAATTTAAATATATATTCTCTGTTTAATTATTCCAATGTGTAGCAATAACCTTTCCCCTTTCATTTAATTCCAGCCTACTGAAAACACATCCTGACATTTCTATGGATTCTGTTATTCATATTATTCAAAATATGAACTCTCAACAAAGAACTGATGTGATTAATACCATACGTGCCTTTGATACTCAGATGACAAGTTCAGATTTACCTCTGGACTCAAATAGTGAACTAAATACATGATTTTTGAATATTTAGCTCAGTAATTTTCTACTATTGAAATATTTTATTCATATTATCAGACTTCAAGTAACTATTAAGATTACATTTAAATATAATTTAAAATTTTATATATGGAAAGTATGCATGCATATTATATGAATTTATTTTTATGTTTTTTAAAAGATTGTTTTCTTGGTTAAATATAAAAATGTAACAGTGCTTTTAAAAAATCCTTTTATAGACTAATTGTATTATTATGAAAAATGTAATGCAATACTCTTTCTTTTTTGCAAAGTATTTTCTTGTACCAAATCCATACCAAGGCTCTTATTTTTCCTTTATTCATGAAAATCAAGCATACAATTCTTAAACAGTATATGTATACATTTTTTGCAAAAGAGGGAATTTCAATATATTTGGGAAGCAAAATTTCTCTCACATTTCATGTTATAAAGAAAATGTTTCTTACAAAGAAGTACATAATGCATTTGATTTAACTGTATATAATCTGAAAGTAAAAATTTGTGTGTGTACTATTAATGTTTTTTAAAAATGCTGTGATAAGTCCTGCAGTTATGAAATTTAGTAAATGTTATATATAAAATGAAAGCTGCTGTACTTTATTAAAAATATATATATTGGTAATTTATTTTGCTAAACTTTTTTTTAAATTCTTGCTAAATATTATGTTTTGATAATGTCATATCATTTGTATCTCCTAATATTGTGGGAAGGTATCTATATTGTTTATTCATAATGGGAGAGTATGCTCATCTAAAAATGGAATGAGAAATCTTCAGTCACTGGGACCATCATATGTTGTTTTCTGATTGAATTAACTTGAAGTTCTTAAATAAGAATCTTTGGAACAATATATTTGTTTTTTAAAACCTTAATTTTACCTTGATGCTGGGCTTATGTAAGTTCTTAAACCCTTTGATTTGATACATTTTGGACATGTCAGGAATACATATTAATTTGTTTACTTATAGTTCTTGTGGTGTTTAAGAATGATTGTAATGAAAAGTATTTTGTGAAATTAATATACAGTGTATTAACAGCTGATAAGTAGTGTTTTCTAAGAATATTTAGTTTAAGTTTCCTGAGATATACATTTATGAATAAATTAATCATATTGGCTAAAGGGCTTCCATAGTATGAAAGATTCTCCACCCTGTACCTTCAAAGCATTTAGAAGTTTCCCTCTTCAGAATAGTTTATAAAAGTATCTATTAAGCTAATTCATTAAAATGCATCTTAAAAACATCGAGTGCAATCACTTTTCATTTTCGAAATGATTCAATTCTCATTAATTTACACTGTGTTTTTTGAAATTTATGGACATTTATATTTCAAGTTTTAACTGTACAAGATATTTATTTTATTAAAGAAGAAATATTTTTTCCCTTCTGATATTAATTGGAAAGAATTACTAATTTATAAAATAATTTGGAAAAAAAAAGTATTTCTATAGCATTTTATAGCTTTAGTTATTACACTAACAGCTATTCACTTTTTCTTTCATCATGATAATTATCTATTATGTCTGTATTTCCACAAATGAACCAAATTCCTGGTGATAACAATAAAAGTTTGTGAAATCAAAAAATTTATAGTTATGATTTCTAAATAATCTTTCAATTTGATTGTGAGAAGTATTTCAACTTATTCACTGTCTCATTAAAAGTCTCCATGTGTGATTTTACTTTTAGCTATTAATATAATTAGAAACACTTTGTTTCTCATTTTGTATTTCCAAATAATAATGTCGAGATTACTGTAAATAAGCTTTGTAATAATTCTAGAATTTATAGAAACAAATATCTCAAATTCTGTTTGAATGTAAAAACTCAATGAATGATTATAGCTTAAGAACATAAACTAATTAAAATGAAGCAATATTAGAGTAAGCTGTTTTCCTCTGCTCAAAACTAGAATTTTCCAAAAACCGATTTTTATATATGTCATTCCAAAATATCAAAAGCTTAGGTAAGTATTAAATAAGGAAACCAGTAATACAATAAAAAAATTAATTAAATGAAGAAAGGACTTACAAATGTTTAAGGAAATATGACAAATGATCACACACAAAAAATGACTTACTTTAGGGGGGGGGGAGATCAAATAATGAAAAGTCTAAATGTTTATATGCCTTTCAATTCTATTGTCAGATAGAACCCCCCCCCCCCCCAATAAACATTGTTACTTTGGGAAGCTTTTCTGGACTAACATTCAATTTACTTATTCTTAATTTTCTATGCATAAGAAGTGCTGTATTGCTTAAGTGATTTCATTTGAAATTTTTTCCCCTCAATGATTAGATCATATTTTGTTTTTGCATAAACCAGTGCAAATGATTATTTAGAGAGGTTTAATATTTTCTAGAATTGCATATTCCTTTAGATATATAATTTACTAAGAATAAAATATGTAAATTTTAGGAAGTTACTCTTTATATATATATATGAAATAGACGTGGCTGTTGAAAGGTATTCTTTATATGAGATTGGTGAGGCATAATAAATATTATCCAAGGGGCAGTGATGGGGTTTATTCAAATCTGTTTATTATCCATCTTGAACACATAAGACATTACAAGGACGACACATAACAAAGAAAACAAATGCACAATGAGCTGCAGCCGGCTACATGTTGCAGCAAATACAGAAGCGAAAAGGGAGTTGGTCTCCAGGATTCTCGGTATTTATAGGCTTCTCAAATCACATGATCTGAGTGGGTGGATAGGTGTAGTTTAAAATACTCTCGTTAGGCGGCGGGTTAACTTATTACTAAAACGTTGGTCCTGAAGGAATGGACCATTGGTAGTTAAAAGTTATTTTAAAGGATTATATTACTGGGAATTATTACATTTCCCCCCTCCGCCAGACACGTGTGTGCGTTGGGGCCCTTAGTACACACCCATATCCTACAGAGATATTAATTTTAAAATTTCAGTTTAGATTAATATTTATTTTTAAATTTCCCTTCACTTTAACACATGAAAATGATTTGGAACAAGGAGAATATGTGGTTATAAACTATGAAACAAATATGCATTAGTAAATTATAAATATAAAATTGCACAATACAAAAATATCAAAATAAGATTATTAAATACTTAAAATAAAATGAAAACAAACTAAATTTTAAAAATAATTGTAAATGACACACATCCTGTTAAAGTTTTAGTTGAAACAAATGAAGTTAGTTCTTTCTAGTTGCCTTGCCCAAGTTAGCTAGACTTTGCAAGGTTGAGACGTGTCTGGATACTTGAAGATGTAAATATACTAGGCCAGCGGCCTCAGTAGAAGGCTGTTGTATCTCGTTTGGGATATGTGAAACACCAACAGGCTTCCCTATGCACTGGGAAGCAGAGTTTAAAGGTGAGTCATATATTGAAATGGAAGTTGTCACAATATTGGGTTTTAAAAGAATAGTATGTAAAAGGAATTGTCTGTCGCAAATACTGCATGGAGATGATGGTTTGGAAGCAGTTATGTACCACCTTTTTAATATGAATTCACAAAAATATAAATTCCTAAAACACAAAAAATAATTTCTTAAAAATTTATCTAAAATTGTATATAAGAGCACTGAGGGTGAAAAGAAACAAATTATGATGACCCACGCCTTGCACAATCTTTAAGACATGTTTTACTTCTTATCGTGTATATGCTGCACAATAACTTCAAAAACAAAATTTCCCAAGACTGGAAATTGCAAGTCAACCAAAGAGATTTTTTTTAAAAACTATTTATAACTTTCTTTTATGTATTGTATTATGACAAAGGTATAAGTTTAGAGGCAATATAGTATATTGACAATCAAAGGTGTATTCCCTTGAGGTACTCACTATGCACAATCCTTGCAAAAACCCTTATTTATTCTAAATGTAAACATTTGCTCATTTATTTATTAATATTTTCTCAGCCTAAGTGCTCTCAAAACCATTATTATTTCATACACATTAAAGTTGTACATTTTCATATCAAATAAATTGTATCTTTCTAATAAAATAAATCTTATAAAAACCAAAAAATTCTTAAAACCACATTATAAATATATCAAATATATATATATATAGTATCAACATAAAATTCTCAAAATAAAAATATCAAATCTTTGGTATTGATTCTGTAAAACACTGTAAAGTTATCAATTCTCATGTTAAATATCAAATTCAAATATAATCATTATGAAATATATGCATTTTATCTTTAAAACAAAATATAGCATTAAGTAAATTTAACGCGAAACTTCAAAAGGTAAAACCGAGATCCCTGGAAACGTTTTTAAAACGGTAAGTTTATAATAACATTCACAATAGTATATACGTGGAGTTGACTGCCCAATCAACAAATTTAAATATAATTGAAAATAGAAATAATTTGTTACACATATATTGAAAAAACCATAATAACATTACAATGGTGGTAGGGACCAAGCAAGAATTTTAAAAAATTAAACGACGGGGGTAAGACCCATAATATATTGAAAAGAAACACTGGGGTAGAACCAGACACATAAGAAAAATTGCGGGGTAAGACCCGGCTTTAAATAAAGAAACTATAATATATATATATATATATATGGGTACCACTACACCATTTCATACGGAAAACTTTAAAACATTAATTTCTTCAAAATATCTAAACCATAAATTAAAATTATTGTAAGATTTTGGATCAAAATAGATTATTAGAAAAATCACTTTAGATTTGTTTGCAAATTATCAATAGGCATATTAATTACAATATTGTTCTTAACCATTTTAAGATAAATTATTAAAAACCAGTAAAGAAAAATATACAATCAATTTAGAGTTAATAGCAAATAATTAAAATGACAAGAGTAAAAAAGAAAAACTTATCAATGATGAAAAAATCGCTGAGTTGCACTTTTTCACATAACTCTAAATTTTGCCAAAAACACATCTCGCGTACTTCAAGGTTAGAAAGATTTATTATTTTTTTTTTCATTTGAGCATCGAACTGTTGATTGAATTGTAGGTTGATTTTCTCTTTAAGATATATTTGATGGTGAAGATTTCTTATCCTTACAAAATATGCAGAAACTTAAAGCTTTACAAGGGATTTTTTTCTTACACAAAGGAGACGAGACAGGAAATTTCCCGCTTTTTAAATTTAGTAGTTGAACACTTTAGTAGTACGATGAATGGATACATCCACGCACGCACAGACATTTTTCTCCTTTCTTTTTTATTTTGGTCGATGGTTATCATTTTGGTTGTAATAATTTTGACTTATAATTTTTATTTCCCACACAGGAAAATCCTGGCGACTAATGAAATAGATGTGGCCGTTGAAAGGTATTCTTTATATGAGATTGGTGAGGCATAATAAATATTATCCAAGGGGCAGTCATGGGGTTATTCAAATATGTTTATTCCACATCTTAAGCACATAAAACATTACAAGGAGGACACTTAACAAAGAAAACGAATGCACAATGAGCTGCAACCGATTACATGTTGCAGCAAATATAGAAGTGAAAAGGGAGTTGGTCTCCAGGATTCTCGGTATTTATAGGCTTCTCAAATCACATGATCTGAGTGGGTGGATAGGTGTAGTTTAAAATACTCTCGTTAGGTGGCGGGTTAACTTATTACTAAAACGTTGGTCCTGAAGGAATGGACCATTGGTAGTTAAAAGTTATTTTAAAGGATTATATTACTGGGAATTATTACATATATATGTTTGTGTAATTAATGTGTACGTTGACTATGACTTTTTTTTTCAAGATATACTTAATATTTTCTATCAAAGAAAATTGTATTTTTTTATTTCTGGTGCATGCAATGAAATGATGTCTTATCAGTATTTGTGATCACTATCAATTTCTTTAGTTATTTTTCTCCTTTTTCTTTTAAGTTCAAGGTTGCTTATTTTTAAAATGCTGTACCTTGCGTTTCTTTTAGTTTGCAGTGAAATTTTGTAAAATTTTACGTTAGCCATAACTTAGTCAATTAAGTTGCAGACCATCTGGAGACTATCCTTAGCTTAATGAATGATATGGGCTAAACATCCTACATGTTTCGATTTTGACTTTTTCTACAGTCTTTTTCTTATTTACTGTATTATTTGTTATTTTAAAAACAATTCTGTTCTAAATCCCTGCACCTTAAAATTATTTTAATTACAATTACAATGGAATTTAAAATGTTTTCTGTAAAATGAGTCGTTATTGATAGAAATTATCAAGGTTCATAGATTTTAGAGATTTTCCTAGTTGTAAATTACTAAAAATAATACAACAACTGATGCCTGAATGTAAAGTAAAATCCATATTTGTTAAAAGTAAAAATGTAATTTATTTGATGGAAGAATTAAATATAAAATGTGTCATTGGCGCCACACTTTGAAATTGTACAGAGGTGCTATTGGCGATGAACCTCGTCATTTCAAACTTAAGTGGAGGATGATACCGGAACTGACACCCCTATTCTCTAAATTTCCACACCATACCAGTGTAAGGACTTTAAACCTCAGAAGATTTAACAGGCATCAGTCCCTCTGCCAGTGGCGTAACGGAGAATAATTGGTCCCCAAGCCGGATCTTAGAAATACATTCTTGCTGGAAAAGTCTGCTTCACCTAGTACTGCTTACATAAACGACGAAAACAATTTTAAAAACCAGAATTTTAAAATTATATTTTATTTAGTTCATTCCAAGTATTGAGAATAACAAAAGTGAACTCGGTTTGCTTTCATAGCTTTTAAAATAAGGACAGGTTTGTAGCGATACCAACAAAAATCCAGTAGAAAAAGTCTGTGTTCACTGTTTTAATAGTAACTATAAAAATTATTTATAAAAAGGATAATGAGCTATTTAACAGCTGGTTGGATAACCTTGTGTGTTAAAACTTCCTGAAGTCGTTTTGGCATTGAATTATTAAGTCTAGTAGTTTCTTCAGAGCTTATCTTTTCTCATTCGTCCTTAAGAACACTCTTTTCCAGCAAGTGTGTGTGTATATATATACAAAGAATTGCCAAACCATAACATAATGTACCTTTATACATCACGTAAAAATATTTATCATTAAACTTTTTCTGAATGCAAAACCAAACCGGAATCTGAATAAATGAAGTAAATAATGTATAACATTAGAGAATTTATAATATTTATTAAAACTGGAAATCTCTAACAATAGATAACCTGGGAACTTGAATAAAAACGAACACCAAGAAAGACACGAACACTGTAAAATAATTTTAAATTTAAAATTCTTACGAAAGAAAAAAAGGTATCACTTACCTGATTCTTCATTTCTGAATTCTGTGATGAATTTGGCCTAAGTTCGATTACATTCTAGCTCAAAAACTGCAACTTTTAATGAGGAGAGTTCTTTGTATGAAGCAAAAATGATTTCATGAAAAATAAAATAAAAAACTGATACATTCCATTATGTGCTTCATTTGATTGAATACTCATAAATCTATCATCAAATGCTCTCATTTAAAATGTTCTCTATGCTTTTCCAAGTATTGTAATATTATTTTACTTGAAAAAAGCATAACAGATGTACGTTATTTACGACTTTGCTAAATGAAATTGAAACACTTGGGGGGGGGGGGACTAAAGATGCCAATAATTTTCTCTGCTGATTCTTAAAAAGTAAATCATGTCTTTTTTCCCCCTCCCTACTGGTAATGTAATGTATACAGTAATAATAACAGTGTTGAAATTTTTGTATCTTCCTAGCATTTTATCCGATTCTCTGTCTGACTTTTTTTTTTTGTTAGTTCTTAAGGTTTAAAAAGAAAACCCACTAAAGAAAAAGTATCTCTCGTTGCCTGGATTACAGCAAAAGAAAAAAAAAGTTTTTTGATTTGGCTATAGGATTAAAGATATGTAATGAGCGTGTGAAAGTTTTGATGATGAATGAATGACGTTTAATCACTGATTAGAAAATCACTTAAAAATTCTATTTTGAAAAATGTGAAGCGAACTTTGAGAAAATCTACGTTCATGGCGTCAGTCAGGCTTTGCCCCCCCCCCCGCAGTGGGGGGGGTGCACGTTACGCTACTGCCCTCTGCATATCATTCTTCAGTGGAACCAGGACTCAGCAACACAAGTTCATTACCATGACTGCTTGGTTACCGCTGCCATGTAAAACATATTACAGATTAAACATTTCTATAGCTGCTATTGATCCCCAAAACACAACTTTATATCACTCATGCAAATTTCTGTTACTTCATTTATTATCTAACTTGATGAAATACAGTTAAAAAAACAAGCCGTACAGTAGTCGCATATGATGTGTAACATCTGACATGTTATCTTGGAAAAAATGCAATAGTGACTTGAATTCTGAAAAAAAAAAAATGAATCGGGTAGGATTGGAAATAATTTTCTATCGAATAATTATATTTTTAATGAAAATTTTATTTAATTAACACAAGGAGTAATGCAAGTTTTTATCAAAAATATTTATTCTTGTTCAATTTGGGGAAGAGCGGTAATGATAACTTATGATAAATAAAATATGACATATATACTTGTGATTTAAAAACCGTTGAAAAATCATCAATAACTGTACCACTGTTAGCTGTCGAAACATTTCGATTTGTGTTCATTTCGAGCTTGAGTTCATCATTCAAAACAGCTATGAGTGGCTTGGCTTCTAGCAAACTGAAGTTAATTTTAAAATCACCACTCAAAATCATGGGAAGCGAGTGTTAGTTTTTTTTAGAAGAGCTGAACCTCCTTCGGTATATGGTAAAAGTACAAAATGCAGGAAATCTTTAATTTTTTTAACTGTTTGATTCGGAGAAATGTATGCGACCATCAAAATTATTGTTTGTCCGTTTCGAAACACAATGAGCCCTGAGACTTTGACATTTGAGCTTAAGAATTGAAAGTGTATTCTGGATGCAGTCTAATAAGATTTGCTGGTATGTGCGGAAAGCAGACGGCTCATTTGCTACTAAAGTTGGACCCCAAGACGAGGGTAGGGAAGAGACACCGCCAAGCACGCTGATTGGTCAAATCAAACAGCCTGAGCTTCCCCGACTTCCTGTTACGCATTTCCGTCCCTTTTCACGAAGTCACTCTAACAAATATCCAGCAACAGAGAGTGTAGATGTTACACATCAATAAGCAAACGCTGCCATGTGAATTGATTTGAGCACTTGGTAAAAATAACTTTATATGATGTAGAATTTAGTTGGATGTATTTACTTAATGGGCATTTCAGGGCACCATAAGGTCACATAATATTTTAAATTCGCTAAAGGCATCCAAGTTGCTTGATTAGCATTTCGTGCACAAAACTGTTCTGCATTTGCCACTTGACATTTTCGCTGGTCACGAATTTGAATTGAATATTGCACTGTATTCCTACAAGTAGAGTGGCATATACCTTTTTTGCCCATGAACATGTTAAAGGGACTTTGAATAATTTATAAAAAAAAATGTTTTTACAATGGTGGATAAAGAAACATGAAAATACCAATTAAAAGGAAATTTGTTATTTATTCTAGGAGGCAAGAAATTTGTCCGAGTTTTTTTGCCACACCCTGTATATATAAAGCTGTGGTGAATTTTATGTTTGATATCAATTTTCTCAGAACGTCATTTTTTCTCATTGCACGCATTATTTTCAAAACCACATTGCATGGAAGTTGATAAAACTTTACTAGAGATTCTGACCATATCTTTTCTCAAAATAACTTTCTAGCTTTGGATTTTTAATGAAGGAATTTAAAATGAAAAAAAATAGCAAATACTTTTTAAAATTTAAAAATCAAATTTTAAAATTTTATAGTTTACTAAAAGTTTTAAATCAGTGTTTCATGCTTCATCATTTTAAAGATAACAAAATTTTCTACATTGAGCAAAAAATCATCTAAAAACATTGATAACTTTTTTTATAAAGCGTCGTGCATATCACTTGCGAAAGGAGAACAAAAATTCCTCTTTTTGTAATTATCCAACTAAAAATTGATCTTAATTAAAAATGTATTCATTGGATATGTTTTAAGTAAAGTAGTATATATTTGCTTATTCCAGCAAAATTTACATTTCAGGAAAGAATAATAAAAACATTATAGAACTTTAAAGTTGTACATCATTTTTAACCATTTTCGATTTTTTAAAAGGTATGCGACTTCTTCAAAAGGTATTGCCAATTCTACAAGTGCCTATCGATAAAATTTGGTTGTGGACGGACTCAACGATAGCTTTCGAATGGATAAAGAATGAACTTGATAACCTTAAAACATTTTGGACCAAACCCTTTCATAAGACAGTCACTGGAAACATGTGAGTTCCAAGAACAATCCTGCCGATTGAATTTCTAGAGACTGCAATGTAGACGAACACTTATAGAACGAGTCTCGGGTCTAGATTGACAAACGAAGACAGTCAACTCCTTCCAGTTCTTTCTTAAGGTATCCGACTAGGTGGAAAATGTTTTTTGACAAAAGTGTCGAATTTTTTTTTTTATGATTGTAAAACAAAGCCCCAACCTTTAAGATTCCAAAACAGTCTTTATTTTAATTTTACGTAAATTAGAACTCTAGATATAGCAAATTTAATAAGTCATAGTAGTTGAAAACGAAACCGGAAGTAATGTCATCTGGACCGGAAGTGAGCGACATACAGTCGGTCGAATAAATAGTTGAGCACCGTGACCCTTTCAAAAAATGATTGAAAATGGAAAACGACCCTTTTTGAGTATCCCCTCAAAGCGTCTTGAACTTCTCTTCAATATCCATATCGAAACTTTTTTCAAATTCCTCCGAAAAATATTTTTGATGGAGGCGAGAAAATTTTTCAGCCCATCCCAGACGAATGATTTAAAACGGGAGGTGATCCACAAATGAAATGGAGACATGTCAGGGGCGATACACAAATGAAATGGAGACATGTCAAGCTTGGTCAAAGCAGCGACCCATGAAATGTAGACAATGCAACGTTGGTATGTCGAGAAGAGACAGAATCATTCCAATATGGGTGTGTATCTTGTTAGAAAATTGGGGACGACCCATCTCACGACTTTATAATCTTGGCGTGTCTAGGAAACACGGAGGTCTCAACTGGCAGCCAGCAGGCGAGTCCAATTTTTTTGTGTCAAGTTTTTAAAAAGATGCATTCCAATCTTGGTGGATAATTTGGCCCAAAAAAAGGGGGACCCAGTCGACATGCGACTCGGTCCCCCAATTTTCGGATTTTTGAAGATTTTGGCTAAAAACATTTACCGATAAGACTTGCAGAATCTGCGAATTTCCAACATTACGCCAAATCCTGAAAGTCTTAACGAAAAACATTTAGCATTTACCTGTTGCCATGGAAATTCTTTTTCCGTCAAAACTGCCAGATTTGAAATATTCAATACAAACCCAAACCTGACAGTTTTAACCAAAAACAAAATTTCTAAACTCTTGACTGCATTCAGAAGCACTCTGATTTCTGGCTGCTAGCTGCTCGCCTTTTATATATTCTAGTGGTGTCACGTGAAACGATTTCTATTGGTTGACGCTTTTCAACCTTGAAACTAATCTTTTAACGTATTTTTGTGCATCTTTTTAACACAAGTTTTAAAAGAGAAGCCGTCCAACGTTGGCACCTTCCTTAACCCGAAAAAAGGGGGACCGAGTCGACTCTTGTGTCGACTCAGTCCCCGTTTTTCGGTTCAATATTTACAGTTCAGTTCAATATTTACTGTTCAGTACAATATTTACAGTTTAGTACAATATTTATTTACAGTTTAGTACAATATTTATTTACAGTTTAGTACAATATGTATTTACAGTTTAGTACAATATGTATTTACAGTTTAGTACAATATGTATTTACAGTTTAGTACAATATGTATTTACAGTTTAGTACAATATGTATTTACAGTTCAGTATAATATTTTACAGTTCCGTCCAATTTTTTACAATTCCATCCCTTTTTTTTTACAATTCAGTCCATTTTTTTAAAAGTTCAGTCAATTTTTTTTTAGAATTCCGTTCAATTTTTTACACTTTAGTCTATTTTTTTACAGTTCAAATTTCAATTTTTCTCACTTACTCTACCAGATCCGCCATTTGTCTATTGTATTCAGCCTGCAGCTTATTGAAATGCTGCAGGTATCTGGCAAAACGATAAGACTTCACCATGGTGCACTCTGAAATGTCAAAGAATTCGTGCACCTCATTGTGCAGGTGATCTGGTAGAGTTCGGTCATTGAGGTCCTGGAACTTTGGCAGAGTCTCCAAGTTTATCGTAAACAGCCCCAGATTTTCAAAGATTTTGCGCTGGTCGGTTCCCTTGACCACGATGAGGCCTCGATTTCCTTGCGCCAGGTGACAAAATTTACCCCTGACGCAAAAGGACAGGTACTCCAATGGCACAGATCCAGGGATGTGACTCTTCAGACAGAGGCGCTCGTTAATAAAACGGTTGGCCCGGCAGTCTTTCGAGGTGGTGATTAGGTTTGAATGATCCACCGTGATGCAAATTACTTCTGGGTCTTTTCCATCCTCCGGAATCGTGGCAATGGACAATTCGACGGGCACAGGCTTGCCTCCACGGTGAAACACATTGGCATGGGCGAAGAAGGCTAGATGAGACATGTTGCTTTCAGAGAACTCTGAGAGAGAATGTCTCTGGCTGCTGATGGCTCGCCTTTTATACTCTGGTGGGTCACGTGAATCGATTCCTATTGGCTGATACTCTCCAACATTGAAACACTATCCATATCATGAGTCATCTATATTGGATTACTGATCCAACATTGAAACACTATCCATATCATGAGATATCTATTGTCTTATTGATTCAACATTGTGATGACCTCGCAAAAAATACAAGCATCACTAGGCACTTTTTGACTGATTCTATCTAACAGGACCGTGCAAAAAAATAAAAGTGTCGCCAAGCATCTTTAGGTTGAATCTGTTCATCCTTGGTAGAAATCTTGTGGCCTCTTTTTAACACAAGTTTTAAAAGAGAAGCCCTCCAACGTTGGCACCTTCCTTAACCCAAAAAAAGGGGGACCGAGTCGACTCTTGTGTCGACTCGGTCCCCCTTTTTCTGGGCCCATGGGCATTTTTACAGTTCAATATTTACAGTTCAATATTTACAGTTCCATATTTACAGTTCCATATTTCAATTTTTCTCACTTACTCTACCAGATCAGCCATCTGTCTGTTGCATTCGGCGTGCAGCTTTTTAAAGTTTTGCAGGTATCTGGCAAAACGGTATGACTTTACCATAGTGCACTCGGAAATGTCAGAATATTCATGCACCTCATCGTGCAGGTGATCTGGTAGAGCACGATCGTTCAAGTCCTGAAACTTTGGCAAAGTTTCCAAATTTATTGTAAAGATCCCCAGCTGCTCAAAAATTTTACGCTGGTCCGACCCTTTGACAACGATGAGTCCCTGATTTCCTTGCGCCAGGTGGCAAAATTTGCCCCTGACGCAAAAGGACAGGTATTCCAGTGGCACAGATCCAGGGATGTGGCTCTTCAAACTGAGGCGCTCGTTAATAAAACGGTTGGCCCGACAGTCTTTCGAGGTGGTAATTAGGTTGCAGTGATCCACCGTAATACAAATTACTTCTGGGTCCTTTCCATCCTCCGGAATCGTGGCAATGGACAATTCGATTGGTACAGGCTTGCCTCCATGATGAAATACATTAGCATGGGCGAAGAAGGCTAGTTGAGACATGTTGCTTTGAGAGAACTCTGAGAGAGAATGTCTCTGTCTGCTGATGTCTCGCCTTTTATACTCTTTAGAGTCACGTGAATTGATCCTTATTGGCTGATACTCTCCAATCTATTGGCTGATACTCTCCAACATTGAAACACTATCCATATCATGAGGCATCTATATTGGATTACTGATCCAACATTGAAACACTATCCATATCATGAGATACCTATTGACTGATTCTATCCAACATTGAAACACTATCCATATCATGAGATATCTATTGGGTGATTCTATCCAACAGGACCATGCAAAAACTACACGCGCCATCAGGCACCTTTCGATTAAATCTATCCATCCTTGGTAGAAATCTTGTGGCCTCTTTTTAGTACAAGTTTTAAAAGAGAAGCCCTCCAACGTTGGCACCTTCCTTAACCCAAAAAAGGGGGACCGAGTCGACTCTTGTGTCGACTAGGTCCCCCTTTTTTGGGCCCCATGAGCAATTTTTTTTACTCTACCAAAGCTAAAACTTTGGAGCTCCATTCCGCCTGCAGCTTGTTGAACTGCTGCAGGTATTTTGCAAATTGAAACGATTTCAGCATGGTGCAATGAGACACGTCCCCTTCTTCGTGGAGGTCATCATGCATGGGGTTGGGAAAGGTTCCATCACAAAGGGTGTTGAATTTGGGCAGCATCTCCAGAGCCATGGTGGAGAGTCCCAACTCTTTGAATGTTTTTTGCTGCTTTGGGCTTTTGACTACGATGAGGCCTTTTCTACCTTGGGACAGCTGGTCAAACATGCCCCTCACGCAATATCGCAACCATTGCGCCGGCACACTCTTGGGCAGCGGGCGCACCAGACGAAGACGGGCGTTTTTGCAGGCATTGGAACGCATGTCTTTGGGCGTGGAGGTCAGGTCCTCGTGGTTCACCGTAATGCAGAGCACTTCGGGATCACTGCCATCCCTGGGAATGGTGGCAATCGATAGCTCGATGGGCACTGGTTTGCCCAGGTGGTGCAACACGCTGGCATGGGCAAAATAGGCGGGTTGATTCGACATGTTGCTGAGAGAGAATAATTCTGCTGGCTAGAGGCTGGCGTTATATATGCTCGAGGAGCGTGACGTCAACTGGCATTCCATGTGCCAAGGCCTTTTGATGCGAGCGCTCCACGTGTTTTTCCAAAGCCCGTTTCCAAGGTTGGGGCATCAGCAGACGCCAAGGGAGGTGTTTATCTCGATGCATTTCCCAATCATCCAACCACGTTAATAATGTCACGTACACATCCACCAAACGCGTGCATTGCGTGAGATTCAACGCGTACGCCTCCTTATTGTGGGGTTGATACGCCTCCCAAACTCGGCGAGACGGGGGACGACCCAATTGAAAAAATCTCAACTCGACTCCTGGATCCCACGTCAAATCCAAATGACTCGTAAACACGACCACTGTTTTTCCAAACGACCGAGGAACGTGCACACCAAAATTGGGCTCAAATAGGATGGTGTAAGGATAGTCTTGCTCGAAATATGTGACTCGATCCGGCCACCGACCCAGATTTCCAAAAACAATCGTAGTGCGAGAACGACACTGGTCCAATAAATTTTGTACCGAAACCATTTTTTCTTACATCCTCTTGTGTAATGTGTCAAGGTTGGTATTTTTTTGGACAAAAAAATCAGACTTGTTTCCATAAAACATTTTCTTTATTTACAAAAAATATTTACAAAACAATCATTATTTACAATATATATATACACAACTGCCAAGATTTATTTGCAACACAAATTTAGAGGTTCTGTCACTTTAAACCCAACAGTGTGTCTTTTCATAGGGTATGTTCTGGGCATTGTCAAATCCAGCGGGGCTTCCTGCTGCTCCATGACCAACTCCGCTTCAAAACGATCCAAAAACGATATAATGTCATTATTTGGATCAAAGAGGGAAGGCACCGTATGAATCAGCTGGGGTTCTTGTGCATGGGCTGGGGGGGCTTCCATCACTTGTTCAGGCACCAAGCAGTCTCCAAATACGTTTGACATTAAATGATCAAACGAAGTCTCCACAGGGGGATATGGAAACTGGATCTGCTGAGGTGGTTGAGCATTAGGTGGATCTGGAAATTGGATCTGCTGAGGTGATTCTAGAAATTGGACAGGTGGATCTGGAAATTGAATCTGCTGAGGTGGTTGAGCAACAGGTGGATCTGGAAAATGGATCTGCTGAGGTGGTTGAGCAACAGGTGGATCTGGAAAATGAATCTGCTGAGGTGGTTGAGCAACAGGTGGATATGGAAAATGAATTGCTGAGGTGGTTGAGCAACAGGTGGATATGGAAAATGAATCTGCTGAGGTGGTTGAGCAACAGGTGGATATGGAAAATGAATCTGCTGAGGTGGTTGAGCAACAGGTGAATCTGACAAACGAATCTTTTGAGGTGGTTGAGCAACAGGTGGATATGGAAAATGAATCTGCTGAGGTGGTTGAGAACAGGCGAATCTGACAAACGAATCTTTTGAGGTGGTTGAGACACAGGCGAATCTGATAAACGAATCTTTTGAGGTGGAATGGATACGGGTTGAGGAGCAGCCAAGGCAGGTCTGGCAATCATTACAGGGGGTCGCACGACCGGTGTAACGAGTGTTTTGTGGGATTTTTTTGGAATCCTAAAATGTTTCTTGGAGGGAGGATACACCTCTTCCTCCAAAGGTTGCTTGCTCGTCTCACCATGAGCCGGGGTCGGAGGAGGCAGTTTGTAGGCTTTTTGGTCATATCGCTTCACCTTTCGGAAATCCCCCAAGTTGAATCCGCTCTGAACGAGTTGAGGAAGAATGGTTTCGGGAATAATGTCCATCCCAAATACGGTCTTTTGCACTGTGAGTAAAATATAATGAGTTCCTGCCGGGATGGGATACGCCGTATGGGGCTCCAACACTTTGCGATGATAGAGCATTTGGTCAAATGGCTCAAAACTCCTCCTATACAGATTGAGTTTGCTTTGATGCTTTAAACTGGAGGAGGGCAGTTCGTACATTAGCATAGGCACATGGGTTGTTTGGATCAAATGAATCTCTCCCGGTTTCACGGTGCGAAATCCAAAGGTAAAGCCAGTTTTTACGATAAACATGTTTTGGTGCATGAATCCCATCCGTTTGTCCGTATTCTTCAGCGGTCGATCGGGATTTCTCATTAAGCCTTGCGACACCTTATCCCACGTCATCTCATCGGGTTCAAAGGGATTTTGGATCCTCGCCGCCAACACGGCCCGCTTGAAATTGTCCATATACGATCGTCTGCAATGCCAACTATCGTTACAAAACATGACAAACACACGTTTCGTGGCCATCTCCTGATACAGGATGAATGCTTTGACCAGGCCCTGTCGAGCTGCATATTCCAACGTCTCGGTTTTCTCAGGTAAGGTCACTGGCACCACGGTGGTGGATAGGTGCTCTGGGAAGGCATCGATTGCGTCCATGCTGCTGGCGAGTCGAGAGACGACTGATTTGAAGCGTCCCAACGAGCTCTCCTTTTATACGTTTCAGACAGGATGTGGGCGGAGCTTGCAGTCACCAATCTTGCTCACGAATGAAAAATGGGATTGATGGGTTGATGCAGAATGGCGCACATGCCTTGCACGGCTACCCAACGATGACAATGTATTTCGTTACAAAAGGGACATTCCCCCCTGTTTCGTTCGTTGGCATTTAACAGCATCACAGGGATCGTTTTGAACGGACTGGCTGAGCTCCAACTCGCTTGAATTTCTTTAAATTTGAGCTTGGATTGATGATCCGTCACACAAATGGTACCGACATTGAGGTAATGTAAATATTTAAATAGTTCGTTGGGACATTGCCGATCCAAGGCATACGAGACGACACCGTTGGTGAGCGTGAATCCCTCATCTCGGAGACACAACACGGCCAAACCTTGGCTGTGAAAAAACACTTGAGCCGACACTTGAGACGTGGGAATCAATCGATGGGCATACGGGGGTCGCCTGGGTCTAAAATCAGGTCTACGATAGGGTGGTCTGAAATCGGGTCTGCGATGCAACCTAGGATCTCGGGGCCCATTCTCGTTTCGTCGAGGAGAAGGTCGAGCATCTCGTTGAATGATGGAAGCTACCTTTCTCACAGGTGAATCTGCCCGTCGCTTTGGTGAATTTGACCTTTGCCTTGGGGAATCCATCTTTCGCTTTGAGGAATCCATCTTTTTTGCAGGTGAATTTGACCTTTGCTTTGGTGAATCCATCCTTCTCACAGGTGAATCCATCTTATGCACAGGTGAAGCTACCTTCCGAATAGGTGTAGATATCTTGTGCACAGGTGAAGGAACAATGGGTTCAGTGCAATGGTGATTCCACGGATCAGAGGATTCTTGAAATTCCATTCGTTGTCGAGACTCAATGGATTGTTCAGGTACCATAGGTGGTTCAGGTAAAGATTCATAAATCATGGAATCCTCTTGAAATGGCTCATGGGATGGAGAAGCCACTGGAGTGGGTGGTAAAGGTGAAACAGGTGCTGGTAAATTGAACATGTCAATCAAATCATCATACTCTGGAGAAGAATCCATTGTGAACGATTGAGTAGGATGAGACGCGTGCAGTATTTGTACTCTACTCTCAAAAAATATTGAAAGATTTAATAATTATATAAAAAAAAATTTAAAAAAAAATTTTTTTTTTTAGTTGCAAAGGTTTGCAAGTGAACTCGAAAGTTGAGAGACGGCTGAAGGAGGTCGAAGGAACCTTTTTACTCTATTGTTCCAACGCCATGTATTGGAAGAGATTCTGTCCACTCTTTTTCTCTGCCACAACT
>BMAO01038078.1:0-105675 GCA_019973975.1 Trichonephila clavata
TATCTCTCTTTACATACAAAAAAAATTTCATGATGCTGTAAAAAATTTATTTCAAGGTTTTTTTTAAGGTGAAGTTAACAAAAAAAACTATATCTTTTTTACAGAATGGAGCAAACTCACAGTTTGGACAAATTTACATTTATGATAGGGAGGCTTTGCATGAACGTGCAAAAATAGTTAAACGTGACGATGTGTTACAAATTTTACAGCCAATTATGAAGAAAAAACCGTATGAACTACATAATATAAGGAAATTAAAGTTTTACAATTTGAGCTGTGATAGAGTTGCATAATTTGTACAATGGGAGTTGGTCCGCCATTAGTCAGATAAGGGAGGGGGCGGTACCTCCTTCCAGTTTTTAATTAAACTTTTAAGAATGGAAAAATGCTTTAAAATGATTGCTAAACTAATCACTCTCTCTAAACTTTCGAATATTGAGATTGTCACTCTCAGAAAACTTCAAATATATTAAAAACTGATTGGTTATCAGACTCCCTTAACCTTTTCAATAGATTTTTGCTATTCCTGGTGGGCGCAATAGCTTAGTGGTTATGGTCACGAGTTCATGTCTGGAGTGTCATGGGCTCAAATCCTGTTGCCACTAAAGACCCTCCGTGTAGATGAGGTCATTCCTCCCAATTATGAGGTAGTTAGGAAAGAGGGATGCCAGCTCAGGTGTCATTCTCGTTACTCGACCGAGGTTGAATATTACGAGGTTTGTGATCAATGGCCCTCTTGTTGCTTTGTAGAGCGACACTAATATCTCTCTTTCTTTTGCTAATCCTGCTCCAGGCACATAAATTACTTTAATAAACCCTGTAAAAATTTTCATTTATAGTTAATCTTTTATCTTCAAAATTTACATATCTAATATTGATTGAATTTTTTTCCTAATGGGAAATTTTAAGAGTGCAGTCCATTTGTACGTAGCTGCTTTAATTTCGGAAAGGACTTCCTTTCCAAATACAAAAATAACTTATTTTGAGATCTGTGCATAATTCTCTGTTTTACGAATTTTTTATTCTGCTTATGTGATCCATTAGCACAGAGTAGTAATTACTTAACAATTCGATTAAAATTTTCCATTATATTCCATTACATTAAAACTGTTTAAATGTAATTTTATAGCAAAAACATGAAGAAAAATTACATTTTCAAAACATTCTCTTTTCATTGAAAATACTTCTATGTAATATTTTTCTATGTATATATAGTTAGGATTTTCTTTACAGAGCCTGGATTAAGATTTTTGAAACATTCACATTATTTTTCGAGTTACTATTGAAATAACAATCAGGCTTCTTCATAAAAAAATTTCGCTACTTTATTAATATAAGTGCACTTCTCTAAATTATACCTTCTAAAATGTCCAGTTGAGGTAGGGATTCTTGGGAGCTTCCCAAATCGAATAACAAAAACTAAACTTTCGTAACATCAAGAATTATTTTGAAGATTGTCGAATTTTAGATATCCATAATAATAATGTTTACGATAAATTTTACATCTCGCCATATTGACATCAATAGGAGTATTGTAAAGTTTTCATATGCAAGAGTATATTTTTTTAATTCTTGATTATTTTAGGGCCCCGGTGCATAGCATCCATTGACCACTCCCTGCAGAAATTAGCTTTAAGAGCTTTCAGTCTGGTTGAAATGAAAATTCTACAAATGTTTCACTCACTAAGAAAGTATACACCCCACAATAACCCCCTTTTTTCAGTCCCAAAATAGATTCCAATCGCCTCTCCCTGAAATAAACAGCTATCCTGTTCATGTGTTTCCCCCACCCTCCTCCACCTTACCTCAAGGTCACTTGACCGTTTCATCTTGGAAACAAATTGTCAGAACTTCCTTCTTTCATTCCAAGGAAGAGGGTCCCCTCCCCAACAATGACGTGATCTCATGACGTAGTCTAGGGTTACTTTAATTCTCTTACCCCTCCCCCTTTCAAATAAAAAAAGCAGAATTAGTGTTTCTGAAGTGATTAAAATCATTATTCATGTAGCAAAATATTCTTTTTCATAAAATAAAGTATTCTTAATGTGTATTTAAGCAGTTTATGCTCAATTTTCTTCTAAAGTAATATTTTAAAAGTTTTGTACGTAGATTGCATACACGTGGCGCCATCTGCAGTCATTACAATAAAGCTTACCAAACATGGCGTCCGAGCATTTTGGAAGCAAAGATATATGTATTTTTCGTAATTTAAAAATTTTCTAGACCATTTCTGACATTTTTACATTTCAAGGTGGATTTATATGAGTAATTTACGTTCTCAACAAAAGTTTCATATCCAAATAATGTGATTTCATTAAGATAAAGTACCCTGACCTTTTCAGTACATTTAGAAGTCCACCTTAAGACTTTTTGTTTCCCTGGGCCCAGAGAATTCTTTTTTTGATCATCCTTTTTTTCTCTATACCAAAGAAGGCTCTACCAGAGATCTTTAAAGTAGACAATATATAACATTCACTGTCAAATACTCATTAAAACTGTAATTTGAAACAAATAAATGTGCCCTACACGAAATCTCAAAAACCTATGCACAAACCCTCTTAACTGATGGTCGCATTTTGACTAATGAGTTGGATGATTGTTTATGGTATTATGTCTATGGACAATGGTCATCACATAATTATACAGTCTTATCACTTTACCAGTTGACATGGAGTTTGAAATTCCTTGTTTTTTAGAGAATATATACAGGAATAATATTTGACCTCATTAAAATTATCCAGATCATGATATTATTAAGACAAGAATCGAGAACGAAAAGAGGCCTCCCACCAAGGGTGAGGCCTGGGCCCAGTTGGCCCATGCTTTAAGACGTCCTGAGAGTGCATAACCTTAAAGTCTGACTCTGTCATTATAGAGATGTTGCCACTAGGAAGGATTGGTGTGTCTCTTTGCCAATAACTTTTAGTGGGCTTTTTTCAGATTTAAGTCTAAACAGGGTTATTTTCAAGCTCATCTATTTGGACTTGACTGCTCTGTTGTGTTATGTTCTGCTCGTCTTTTTCTTGGACTATTTTGTGACTTTCCCAACTACTGAGACAATTTCTTTTATTTATTAAATTGCTAGGTGCCATATGCTCAAAGGAGCAATCCTTTCCTTTTATTTAGAACAGTGGTCTTCAAACTGTGTTCCGCAGAACCCTGGGGTTCCACGAGGCATACTCGGGCATTCCACAAGTCACAGTAAAAAAAATCGATAAGAAATTAATAAATGTATATGCAAAATGGATTCACGTTCTCTAAAATGTTTGTATGCCCACAAAAATTTATTCTCATCCTTGTCATTAAGAAACTGAAAATTTTATTCATACATAATAACTTTATTTTGCTGTACTCTTTAAACTTTTATTATATTAAAATAAAAGAATATTAAAATGTTTTAACTTTATTTTAACTTTATATGTATACATTACTTCCTAGATTGTGAATATTTTATTGTTAACTATCCTGAGTTTCACAAGATAATTTTATACTCGTTAGTACAATGTCTTGCAATACTGAATAGTTTTCAAACAGAAAACGCACCTTTTTATATTTGTGGAAAAACATCTACAACTTATCAACCCTCAATGTTAAAAATCTAAACTTAATCAAGAACAGATCCTAAATTTTATGTTGCAAATTCATGCAAAATACACAGTATTCTTAACACAGCTGTAAACATTTTAATGCCATTCAGGACAATGTGTATAAGTGAAAAATATTTACCTCAATGTGAGTAGCTACAAAAACAAAGTATAGAAACAAATGAAACTCTGTATATGTGATAGCAGTTATTCTCAATAGACCTAGACTTCGACAGTTTGTGAAAAAAAATGCAAGCACATATCCCAGTTACTAAACATAATGCATGGATAGGTGCATCACCTCCTAGATATACAGAAGGCCTGGTGACTCAAATGTGATAGGCTTGTGACGTCACACATAATAGGGATAGAAAACCCGCTTGAATTCTAGTTAGATCAGTTTACTCGCCTATGCCATTTTGGTGCTTGTATCTGTGCGGTTACCTGCTTTTTCATATTTTTATTGTTGATTTTCAATTTCTTTTTAACGATTCTGAATAAGTTCACAAAATGGTCTACACATGCGTTGTACCGAATTGCACTAACAATTATAAAGGTACTGAAAAATTGCAAATGTTCGGATTCTCAAAAGAGGACTCCCTTCGAAAAAAATGGATCCATGCTATATCAAGAAAAGATTTTGCTCCATCAAAGTATTCAAAGGTAAGTTATTCAAATTTATTCTATTTATGGAAACTGTAATAATATCTTAATTTTAAAAGTCTACTTATATTTTTAATAGGTTGTTCGATAAGACATTTGAAAATGTACTCATTTCTTTTTCTTCATGCGAGATTCTTAACATGATAATTACATTGGTAATTCATTTTTATTTATCTATAATGAGAAAAGTGTATTGTTTATCAAATAAATATTTTGTAGCCCTAAAAAAATTTATGTGTTTAAAAATGAGCCCAACCAAGTTTTGTTAATGAGACAAAAACTGTGTAGTGTTTTTGCTATTGCAAACAAATATTTTGGTGTCATTTTCTAAATATCTTTTCACAGAATCAACAAAAGTATTAATTGTGTGTTAGCAAAAGAAAGCCCATTATGATACAGAGCTCATAGTCAATGCAAATATGGATGTAAGAAACCATTTATTGATTATTTTGTATATTAATATGATGTGAGATACAAAATGCATAACACATTTACTACAAAAAAAAAGCTATCTGATTCCTGAACTATTAGGATGACTTTAAAAGTAAGAAAAAATAAAGATAAAAACAAATAAACATGACTCAGCGTTAACCTCACTACGTTAACTTGAAGTATAATTGCTACATCAGCAAATGTCGGAGAAGACACCACATTTAGAGGTAGTGAGTACCAATTTCTAAGCCCTTGGTGACAACACTGACAGTTTCTTTTCTAGAATTGTTTGCATTAATATAGACCATGTGGTGTCCCGACAAGAAGGATTTCATCGTATCAAGTTTGCTTTGATGACAACCATTTGCTAACAAAATAAACAAAAATTTCAGTGAATCAAAGAGAAAAAAAAAAAAAATTTTGTTCGAATTTTGTATGTAAGCATTGTCAAAAACTTTTTGTTGTTGTATCAAAATTTTTTAGTATATCCAACAAAAGTTCCGTTCAAAATTACAAAAAATAAAATTATCAGAGAAATTTTTGTTAACTCTAACAAATCTTTTCTGTCAATGCAAAACAATATATATATATGTCGTGGTTTTTCGAGTAAACATCAAAAGGTTTTATTTTAACCGTCTTTATTCCATGAAATCATTTTGTAATCTCATTGTAAGAGAGAGAGAGAGAGACGGACATGTGTTAAATAAATGAATAGGCAGCCCCTCCAGAAGCCATATGTTCTTCAAGTACGCTTTTGATTGAAGAGATGTACTTGAGAATTTAAGTATGACATATTAGGTAATAAAAAATTAATGGTAGGAGTGGCAAATCTGTTAAAGCCATGTGTTCTTCATTCCCGAACTGGGTAATAAATTTAATACTTGAAGATGTAACAGGAAAATAAAAGTTAGAAGTGGACTAGGGAGTTAATTTTAGATCTAATTTAATTATCCTTACATATATATATATATATATTTAATTTTAGGTTTGTGAACTACACTTTGCTGATGATGCAATACGAAGAAACACAGAAGCTTATGACGAAAAAACTGGGGAGAAGATATGTGTAGCCTTACAGTGTTCTAGACTTCAAAATTTTGCAGTGCCAACGATTTTCCCAATTTTCCCCAAATATATTTCAAACTCTACGAATCACATCAGAGAATGTCCTGAGCAGAGACTGCAAAGATTAGAAAATGAGGACCTACAATGCTCAATCCAAGAAAGCATTATTTCCAAAGAAGAATTCAAAAAAAGTAAATAATTTATGTCGTTTCCAGAATTAGTCGAGTGTTTAAATGCAGAGTAGCTTCAGGACATATGGACTGTTGTTTGTAAAAAGATCTAGTAATAATTATGATACTAGACGCAACAGTATCTCATGTTATTAAAGCATCAGTGATTATAAATAATGAATTATATTTGTCAATACACATAGGTCAAACAAAGATAGGTCAACTTGGTAAGTACAAATTTCATGTAAAAGTTAATAATGTTATTGTTGTAAATAAAATATTACATGAATTGGTTCTCAGAGTAGAAATGAAAAGCTCCCATGGTTTTCCTACAACATTTGGTTTTATTGTTAATCTTTTAGAAAGTATGTTTTCAGTTTTAGATGATGATAAAAAAAATTGTACTCCATTTCTTAATTGACCACCTCAAATTTTTAACCTGTAACAAGTTTTTCTTTATATATTCCTCTGAAATAATGTTTTTTTTTTTGTATATTGTAATCCATATCTCCTCATGCCTATAAATTTTTAAGAAATTTGGGATATCTCAATATTCCCCATATTAGAACTTTGCGCAAACTTTGTTCATCTTTAAAACTAATCCTCAAACAGAACAATCAAATGAAAACTTTCTAGCATACATGAAAAAAAAGTAAACATCCTAAAATCTGTTGACAAAACTGTCATACTGATCCTTGATGAAATCTATTTAAAGCAATATTTGGATTTTAAAGGGGTAATATTCTTGGGGTGGCATATAACAATAAACAAGCTTGCTACTTCAGCATATGTGTTCATGATTCAAAGTCCTCTTTCTCCTCTTAAAGAAGTAATTCATATAATGCCGGTGAAAAAAATTGAGGGAGAAAAATTGTTTATTGTTGTTAAAAAAACTATCATAGAACTTGATGGTATAGGATTCAAAGTTATAGGTGTAGTTTCTGACAATAATTCTATAAATCGAAAAGCAATTTCCAACTTTTCTGTTCCTGCCAAATTCAGCATTGTATATCTACATCCTTCTGATCCTTCCAATCCTTTATTTTTTGTTATTGATTCAGTACACATTTTTAAATGTATTCGTAACAATTGGATTAATAAAAAAAAGGTGAATGTTTTTATTTTCCAGATTTCAAAGATCATAATAAGTTTCCATTGTTAGAAGCAAATTTCTCTACACTTAAACGACTATATGACATAGAAAGTAATAATTTAGTAAAGTTTGCTTATGGTTTAACTTTGAAGGCTTTATGTCCTACAAATCTTGAAAAACAAAATGTGAAACTTGTGCTTAAGATATTTAATAACTTTGTTATTCAGGGGCTTCAACTATTAGGAGAGCAACATAAATTAATTAGTTATGAAACACAACATCAATTTTTATTTCCTTAATTTGTACATGGTGGAAAATTGTTAATGTTAAAACACCTTTAAGGGACAACATTTGTTTGATACTTATCAGCAACCGATTACTTTATCTCCAGACAACAAAGCATGTCAATTCTTGCGTAAAATTTTGTCATGGTTTGACTCGTGGAACGAACAAGATTGTACTACTGGCACCCTTACTAAAGAAACACATCTTGCTTTTACTCATACCACATACCCTTTACTTAAAATGTCAAAATATTGCATTAAAGAATTAAAATTTCAGTATTTTCTTCCTGGAAAAATTCAAACAGATGGGTTAGAAAGTCGTTTTGGGAAATATAGGACACTTTCAGGTTCTCAATATTTAATATCAGTTCAACAGCTTTATGAAATTGAAGCTAAACTAAGAATGCTAATTTTTTTACCTCTAACTTTGGTTTCAAATGCTTATGGCCAGCTTAACTTAAAAGACATTAATTTGGAAGATTCGTATAATGAAAATCCTTTAGAGTCATCAGTATCGCATAATTTTTATATTACACTATCTGAAAAGGATTTTCGTTATGCTCAGCCATATCTACCTGTCTTAACATATTTAGCTGGCCCTATAATAATTTAGCACTTAAAAAAATTAAAATGCGAATCTTGTTCCAAATCACTTGTTTTTAATAAAACTTTTGAACCAAATTCTAACTATGATTTAATATGTAACTTAGACAGAGGAAGTTTATTATGCCCTTCCCCAGATGTCGTTACGGCGGTACTCTATAACTAATAATAGTTCAGAAACTTCTTTCTAATGATTATGAAAATGTGTTCCTCAAACAAAATAATCAATGTCAAATTGTCTCAGAAACATCGATTAGCTTCATAAATTCAAATGAATTTTTTTTATATGATGAACCTTGTTACAATGATCATGCTTCGGAGCTAGTTTTAAAGCATATTATCCACACTTCTACAAATTCATTATTACATAACTACTGTAGGGAAAAAAATGATATTAAAAAAGTTGAAATAAAGAAAAGAAAAATACATACTTTATTAGCTAAATAAATTGCATTATTTTTATGTATGTAATAAGTTACATATATTTTTAATGTATTATATATATGCATATTATTTCTCTCTCTCTCTATATATATTTATTCATTTAGGTATATATCTATGCTTTTATAAATGTATGATTTATTTTTAAAATATTTTAAACTTATTTTACGATAACTTTTTATATTGTTATTTGTGGGAAGTTTATTTTTTGGTAATTTTTAATGTTGCTATTGCAGAGAGTAAATTTTTGTTTATTACTGTGCATGATACCAATAAAGTTTTACAATATATTTAATTCACATTTTTGGCAGAAAAGTAATTGACAAACAGCTAAATAAATTGTGTAATCTATTTTTATGTATGTATTATTTTCCTGTATATGTCTATAATTATATTGGTATAGATTTGTTTCAAAAATATATTTGAAATTTATTTTATAATTCTTTATGTTGTGATTGTATTTGAAACCAATAAAGTTACTGTTTTTTAATTTTTCTTTTTTTCCCTGTTTTACAAACTATTTCTAATTTTATTTCCCTTTTTGTAACTACTCTGAATAAAATGTTGAAAATAAATTTTAAAGCTAAGAAATATGCGCAGTTTTGTTAAAAAATATACAAATACAAAAGGTTCTTATGATTTGCTAGTGTTTTTAAATGTGTATGTTCATCGTAATGCGTGTTCGTAGTAAATACATCGATAATTACATACTTGCAATTATTGTTTAAATAGGTAAACTAATATTTACTCTTAAGTTTTATGTACATGAAATAGAATTTAATGATCAATTAATTTTTTTAAAAATTCCATGTATGTATGTTGGGTTAAAAAACAAAAAGTATTTAAAAATGCATCTGAAAAGTTCCGTAGGCGATGGACGAAGTCTCCCTACTAGTAGTGACGTCACAAATCAGTAACGAGGCCTTCTGTATATCTAGGAGGTGCTGGTAGGTGACACTTGGATCACAGATAAATAAGTAAATTATATCAAAAATTTTGAATGTAATAAATGTAATACTTTTTATAATTGCCTTTACATGCTCTATTGTTGATCGACTTTAAATATTATTTTAAAAAAGATACATTCTTCTAAGTATGTGTGGAATAGGATTCCAAGAAAACACCTTGTTCTATGGGTTCCGTGAGTTGAAAAAGTGTTTGTAGAGACCACTGATTTAGAACATAGGTCCCCAAAGTGGTTCCTACATACCCCTAGGTTTCTGTTGAAGGAACCTGTGGAAAATTTTTCTTGGGGGGGGGCAAGGAGATTTGTGAAAGCATTGGCGTAATGGAGAATATTAGGGCACCCCCTGCAGTCAGGTTTTGGGCCCCCTAGAATCCAGATCCCAACCGTGATGCGGTGGTGTATGTTACGCCACTGCGTGAAAGGTTTGATATAATATTTCCGACCCATTTCTATTGTTAAAGTTAAAACAAATTAGTCATGAATTTAACATGTTACAAATATTTTAGATTAAAATATTATATAGATAGGTACGTAAAATACAAGTACAGTAGAACGTCGTTTATCCGAACGTTTATTATCCGGAGCGTCAAATATCCGAACCAGAGTCCGGATACGCCTTCGAACAGTGCAAAGCTCAACATTTGTTTCCTGTGAGGCCAAAAGTGACGGGAAAACCCAAGCTGAGAGATATTTGGGGAATTTCAGCTGTGCGATTTGGTAAACATCTGCGCGGAATATTAGGTCAGTTTGTTTCAAAGTGAGGGGTGTATACGAGCTCTTTTGTTGATGTAGAAACCTGGATGGCATGCGATGCAGAAGACTGTGGATTTCAAATGCTAAATAAGGACGAGATAGTGACTTCCGTGCAAGATGAATCCGACCCTGTCGACGATGAAACGGATGAAGACGAGGACAACAGCAATGAAAGTAACAAGGCTCCATCAAATGCTGACGCGTTTACTGCGTTAGAGACAGCTATGGAGTGGTACGAACAACAATCAGACTGCTGACCTACTCAACTACTGCTGCTCAAGAGAATCAGAGACCTTGCAGTGAAAAAACGAAGTTGTGCAATGGTACTGCGAAAATAAGTGATTAATTTCCACAATCAAGGTAAAATTGCGATATTTTGCAGCTATTTTGCTTTCTCTTCAAGCACGTTTTCCCGCATGTGATGATTTTCTATATTTGTATAGTGTCCAGTATTATATACTGCATGGATCGCATTCGGTTATCCGAACAATCGCGTATCCGAGTGGTGTCCGGTCCCAATTGATTCGGATAAGCGACGTTCTACTGTAATAGCAAACGTCGGACCGATCGCGGGTGCGGCCGTCTAGGCATGTCTAAATAGGAAATGGAATCACGCCTCTACACGCAATAACTTGTCTAAAATATGGCAATATAAAAACGTGGAGAGATAAAGAAAAATTGAATGCAATAAATTTTCATTAGTTTTGAACGGAAAATAATAGTATTCTTTGTATTGTGAAGAAGATAAAGTACGTTACTCAAGTATTTTGATCTTGTATATAGATTTATATATATTAACCTATAAATTATATTTTTTTAAAAATTTCATTAATAAAATAATCTTGTATAATGCTTATTAATATCATTATAATTTTTTAATTCACCATTTTGAAGGTGTTAAAGTTGTAATTTTTCTATTACGCACACATTAATATAGAGTTATTTCACTTGGGGCTTCATGGCAACATTTTTAGCACAAAAAAAGGGGATCCAAAGGCAAAGTAAGTTTAGAAACAGTGATTTTTTTTTTTTTTTTTAAGAAAATAATTGAGGAAAAGCTTTTTTCTTTGACTTTTTTTCCCCTTCCAATTCCTACTATTAGCTCACTTCTCTCTATATATTTATCTTGTTCAATTTTCTGAAATTTTATATACACACTTATTTTGGATGACAATACAGTATTTTAATAAAAATTAATTGATTAAAACTAATTATTCAAAAAATTACAAATACAGCCACGTTGGCATCATTTTTGGCGACTTGTGTCAAAACTTGCAAAGGCTTCTTCCTCATATTTTAAAGCACTCATTTGAGCTAAAATTTTTATACACTATTGTTTTGGGTAACAATGCGATGATTTAATTATAATTAATTTAAATGGACCGAAATTAATTATTTAAATAATTACAGATACAACCATGTTGGCTTCATTTTTAGCAACTTGGGTCAAAAACTTTAAAAGGTTTTTTTCCCCTTCCCCTCACGTTTCAAAGTATTCAGTTGAACTGAAATTTTATATACACGATTGTTTTGGATGACAAGATGATACTTTAATGATAATTAATAAAAATTAATTTCCACTTAATGTTGTGATTCTGTCATATATATACGTATTTATTTTTATTGTAACTATTTAATAAAAAAAAAACTAAAATATTTTTTTTTTGTTAATCTAAGTAGGAATTGACTTAAATTATGTTTATATATTACTTGTTCTTTAAAATATAGTTTTTTTTCCTTCCATAAACAATGGACAATAATTATTTTAATACGTATGGATTGTTTACTGTTAGTGAAACCAAACGCTGAGTTTTCTGGTTTTTTTTTTATAAATTAAATAATTTGTTATTGAGAAAATCATCAAGAATCAATCAACAAACACTATTTGTGTATGTTTTCGTTGTTGAGTTTAGGTAATAAATTATGGTTTAAAAAAAAAACTGAAAAACACACTTTTATACTGAAACGAACTAACAAGTAAAACAATGATTCTTAATATAAGAATAAAATGATTAACAAGAAAATTAATGTCATTGGGGGTAAAAGCGTGGAGTTAAAAATGTAGTACAAAGCACCTCCCGCATATACCCCAATGACATTAGTTTTCTCGTTAATCATTTTACACTAAAATAAAGAATTATTATTTTTTTTTTACTTTTTAGTTCGATTCAGTATAGAAGCGTGTTTTTTTAGTTTTTTTAAAAACTATAATTTATTTTTCATTTTTTAGTCCGGTCTACAATAAAAACGTGTTTTTTTTTAGTTTTTTAAACTATAATTTATTTATCGTTGAATTTATCCTTGAGTTTGATATCTGGAGCCGGAATTACGGGGCTGCTGGAATTAGTCTCGCTCTTCAATGGATATTAATTAACGGGTCTGAAGGGTATTTCTTCTCTCCGTTTACGGGGCCTTGGATGAGCCTCGTATCGTTATATTTCAAAGATTCCGTCCCTATAAATACAGGTCGAACTAATAAAAGTATGTTAAGAAGAAACAGTTCGAATTAAATCAAAATTTTAATGTGACAAGTTGTTATAGGCGGACTAAAAAAATACCTTTTCAGTTTTTTTTTTTCTGCTTCATCTTTCATATTTTTATCCATTTTCATCCGCTTCTGAGCTATGGTCCAAATTTCAAGTCTCTAGCTCAGGGGTCGGCAACCTATGGCACGCGTGCCAGTTGTGGCACGCGGAGCAATTTCCAGTGGCACGCCACCACTCTACAAAATTATAAGATATATAACTATATATAAAGCTAAATCGTTCTGTCTCTCCTTTCATCCCCTCGTACATTTTTATATAAAGGTTATTTTTCATTTTCGATTTTTTGCCATAAAACGATTCTGCTGAATCAGCTTGCTTGTAGTTAGAATGCTTTATGTAAAAGAAAACATCTTCTGTTTAAATGTGACTTACTATTAGCATTAAATATTCAACACAAATAAAAATTATTGAGTAATACTTGCAAAATTGAGAATCATTCATCACGGCTCTGTAAATAAAAAAGTAAGTAGTTTGTCTTTTACCCACCAAAAAGTTTGGGCATCGACGGAAAAAGAAAAAACAAATGTCTTAGGTATAAATCAACATTCTGCTTAACAGACGTTTTCCATCGGAAATATATTAAACAAAAATAGTTATTCCATCAACATATTTAATTTGGATTGGAAATAAATTCGGTGAAAGAAAACATACAATGATGTGGGTTAATTAGGCAAGTGAATCAGATTTCATAACAAAGGTCCTTTTTAACTAAATATTAAGAGAAAATGTAATTTTTTGAGTGTTGTGCCAAAGAAGTCATAATTATTTTATGTTTTACTTTTGGAGCGAATTAAGCTAATAGAAATAGATATTAGAACACATTTTTCATGTTTTCTATTAGTCACGCCGATATACGAATACCGAGTATGAATTTAGGCGAAAGTTAAATTTAGTTTGATGCACGACGTGATTTTTTGGTCACTTTTAACTTTGTGTCACGTTGTTAGTTTTATTGTGGAAATTTGTATATTGTTTGTTTCATCATTGTGCCGGTTAATAGTTACATATTGAATCAAATGGCGACTAAAAAAAGAAAGCTTGATGTTCGCGATTTCCAAGATTCTTGGACTAACGAATTTGGATTCATACAACAAAAATATCGCGCTGTACGTGTGCTATGTCGCGAAAGTGTCGTATGTCGTACGTGAAGTGTACAAAGACATTTTCAAACTAAACACCAGACCACATTTAAGAATTCTGATGAGAAATGTGAAGTTTTACAAAGAGCTGGATATAAAAAGGAAATTACATTTTTGTGTCAAACCAAAAGCGACAGAATGTAGTTTCGTCATTTCTCATTGTTTAGCAGCCAAAGGAAAACCTTTTACAGATGGCGAACATATAAAAGGACACATTTTTAAAAAATGCTGAAATATTGTTCAGTGATTTACCTAACTTGCAAACAATATTATCACGAATTCAAGAAATACCTGCTTCTGCGCGAACTGTTGAAAGAAGAATAACATAAATGGCAGAAAATGTAACTGCGAAACAAAATTCAGGTTTACAAGAAACTGTTGCATTTAGCATTGCTCTTGATGAAAGTAATGACATGAATGATGTTGCACGCCTTGCAGTAATTGCACGATATTGTGATAAAAATCGAATTTATGAAGAATTATGCAGTATGATTCCTCTGTCTGGTACAACTAAAGGGCAGGATATTCTTTTTTCATTTATAAATCATTTTGAAAGAAAACATTAATATAAATAAAATATTTTGTGTAACTACTGATGGCGCTCCTGCAATGGTTGGCAAGGAAAAAGGATTTGTCAAACTTCTTGAAAATCATATTGGACATAAAATTTGAACTTCCATTGTATAATACATCAGGAAAGTTTAGTTGCCAAAATTTCGTCTCAGCGCTTAATTTCTATAATGAATACTGTTATTAAAATAGTTAATTTTATAGTGTCTCGATCTTCATTAGTACACAGACAATTTAAATCTCTTTTAGAAGAAATGGAAAATGAATATGGAGATATTCCCTTGTACAGTCATGTCCGTTGGCTTAGTCGTGGTAATGTATTGAATAAGTTTGTGTCATGCATGGAGCACATTAAAATTTTTCTTAATGATAAGGAACAACATTTTCCCGAATTAGACGACAAGAGGAATGGTTATGTAAATTGATGTTTCTGACAGATATAACTAAACATCTCAATAGACTAAACTTAGGATTGCAAGGAAAAAGTCAAACAGTACTTGAACTTTTTGAATATTGGAAGGGCTTTGCTTACAAAATTTAATATATTTTCCCGTGATATAATACTAGTACCTACAAATACTTCCCAAATGTTAAAGCGCTTGCAGATACATTAACCGTAGACAAAGATGAACTTCAAATTTACTTTTCTAAAAGATGCAAAGACTTTTAAGCTTGTATGCCCATATTTTCTTTTCTAATCAAACCTGATTTAATAGACCCATTAATAATCCCATTCGATTTGTCAATTTTTGAGTGGATGGAAACTGATAATTTTGAAATGGAACTTATTGAATTAATATCTTCAGAATTATGGAAAACAAAATTTACGGAGTTAGGGAAAAATTTGGATGGCAATAAATCAACAGCTATTTTAAATTGCTGGATGTCATTGCTAGAAAGGTTTAATTGTTTGAAAAAAGTAGCTTGTGCCCTGCTTGCCGCTTTTGGTTCCACATATCTATGTGAACAAATTTTTTCTCATATGAAATATATTTTGAGTCCGCAAAGAAATTGTTTAACTGCTGAACATTCTGAATCCTGTGTCAAATTGAAAGTAACGAATTATACCCCTGATATTGCGACATTAAGTAGATCTCTGCAGGGACAAGGTTCTCATTCAAATTTTAATTTTTTATTTAACTTTGCTGCATGAACACTTGTACTTTATGTTGTTTATTTCTAGTTTCATAAATATTTTTAAGAATGCATAATATATATACAATTTTAATTTTTGATTTATATTGAAGAACAGTCATATTTTAAGTTTTCCTTAAAAATTCTAAAAATATACATATTTATGTGTGTGCACAGTTTTAATATTTGTATTTTTATTGAAGTAATAGTATTTTATGTTTATTTTTATGTCAATAAATCTCTTTAAATGATGCATAATTAGCATATAAGTAAATTTGTATTTTTGGCCTCTATTTTTCCTAATTCTGCATGTATTGTCGTGGGAATCGAATTGTTTCAAATATTTGCTATTGCTTGGCACGCTGAATCATGTTGGTAGGTTGGTTTGGCACGCCACAGCTGAAAGGTTGCCGACCCCTGCTCTAGCTCATCGGGAAGTCAGTTTAAAATGTGAATTACAAAATTCAACCAGACTAACCGAAAGCGAGTTAATAAAAACATGGTTATATTAAGTGTCAATCGTATTTTCACCTTTTAAACGTATTGCTATAATGTTAATACGTATCATCACTTCTAAACGTATTGCTTTATAAAAAAAATATATTTAGCAGTTGAAGAACATAAATTATTTTGTTTCACATGCACGAGTCTTTTTTTGTTTTTGTTTCCATTTTCAGAAAAACTACACAATTGTTTATATAATGGTTGCTGGTGTAACACCTTAATCTCTTAGTAGCCAAATCTGGAAATGGTATACGGAATCTGTCGCCAAATCTGAAAAAATGGTATATGCAAGTCACCAAATCTAGAAATTGTTATTCCTGATGGTCCTGATCAGGACAATGGATCAAATTTATGAAATTATTGTACTGTCATCGGTCCTTGACAAGTGAGCAAAATTTCGAATTAATTTGACTTTTTCAAGTGGGTAAAAATCGGGTTCAAAGATTCCGTTACATCAGCGTTTCTCAAACTGTGGGGCGCCCGCCCCCTTTTCGAGGGCGTGATAACTCTACGAGGGGGGCACGAGCATATTAAAAAGTTGAAAACAAGAGATAATTTTTTAAAAAATTACTAATCTACTGAAAGTAAACAAGCAGAATACATTCTGACATAATAAAAAATAAAATACACATTTTCACTGATATAATACACTTATAAATGTACAATGTATTTTATCATTAATTTAACAATTCTAAGCTAAGAACAAGTTTAATAATTACCAGTGATTCCAGTCCTGCCATATATAAAATTATATACAAAAATTAACACTTATCTTGATAAATTGTACGGTTTATAATTAATCCCTTAACAGCCGATTAAAAGTTACGCGATTCGCTCCCCAATCCCACCGTATTCAACGTAGGCGTGTGTATGTGATGTATTGGGGGGGGGGAGAAATAAGTAAGCAAATTCTCTGAAATAAGTAAATCCTTCGCAAACACTGTCCAGGTTCTTTTATTGCATTCCAAAGCCTTAGGAATAATTTTATGGATAGCTGTGCACAGAAAAGATTGTACTTCAGAAAGACGTATATGTACGTCCGGGGACAATAACGCTTATATACGCCGGTGGTTTTTAAGAGGTTTAAAGTCGTGTTATAGTTTTAGCATCAAAGCAGTGCCGGTTTATCCATTGGGGCAGGGGCCCGGATAAGTTGTACTTAACCAGATTTTCTGGTTACTAATTTCGATCCGCCAGTGCCAAAGAGGCATGTAGATCTTTTGCATCCAGGGCCCGAAATGAGCTTAAATCGGCACTGCATCAAAGTGTAGCATTATTGAATTAAATACATTGGTATTGAATGGAGGGGGGGGGGCGATGAAAGTTATAATTGAATTTTGAGTCGCAAATGTTGAAAGTCTGAGAAGCACTGCGTTACATACAAGCGAAACTTATAAAAGCGTGTTAAAAATAAGACTGTGGAAGCAACTATAATCCAAAACAAATATTGTGCTAGTTCTTCCTTCCTCAAATATTTGAACTATATTCTTTTGAAAGATTAATGTTTTTATCCCCACCGTTTTAATAAACTAATGGAGTTATTTTGAAGCAAATTATGGAGCTATTTTGTCATTGGAAACGCAGAAAAGGTTTTTTTAAATATTTAAAGTTATTTTAACATTCCAAATTTAGCTTCAGTAATGGGAATAACTAGAAATTTTTTTAAAAAAAATGTTGATTGTTAAAATTGTTTGCGTCTTGATAAGTTTCTAATTAAGTGATACATATATTCGCGTTCTCTACCGAGCTAAATCATACTGTCACCTGTATGGTGCTCATTGCTACGGCCAACGACAGGCGTTCATGTAGCCTCTTGCCATGATGAAATTCGTGGGCCTGGATCAAACGCGGTCGAGATCAGAGGTATAAGAACAGTGGTATAAGAACAGAGGCGGCGAAAGGCGCGGGCGGTGTGGGCCACCGCCCACGGCCTCGCGATGCATGGGGCCTCGCGCCTCAAAGCCGAAATAAATAAAACGAAAAGTAAGGAAAATCCAAGAGTACACGCCACAGGGTTTTTTACACTCATGTCCATAAATTAAGGATAATGAAGTTCAGGCAAAGAAAGAGACAGAAGCAAAACAAATTTGACTTATTTGTAAAGTCTATTTATTAAACAAAAAGTAAAGTGCAAAAAAGATGCTATATGTTTGATATATGTTCCTCGGATACTTCGGATGGGTACGTCCACATTCCAGTCGTCCGATAATTCTACCACGTAAACAATCATCCAAATGCTTCCTTTGTGCCATAACTATGCGGTTATTGCACTGAAAGGCTTTTAAAGCTCTTGTGAAGAATTTTACTTCTTTGCCACCATTCCTTATATACTCCTCTCTTACACTCTCCTCATTGTGACGTACTATCCGCGCCATCTGGTGGTTTCCTGTAATTTGCATATTCTTCTTCAAGATGTGTGTGATAATTCTACAGGTGAAATTTTTATTTTAGAGTTAAATTTCTGTGTAATTCTGAATAATCTTTAATTTATGGACATGAGTGTATAATTAATAAAGAGGATAATTCTCAACTGTATCTGTTTTTCGCCGTAAGATATCAAAAAATTGATATATCGACTTTTAAAAAAAATGTTCTATTTATCGGTGCATGAGAGCATATGAATAAATAATTCGTAAAAATATTGTTTTCCATTTCGTTTTATTAAGAAATCTTCAACTTTGTCGTTTTCGCTCATTCGTTCATATTTAGTCTGGCAACATTAGCTGGAGTTAAGCTGCTATCACGGGGATTCCCCGGTCAGAGACGGGGCATAGCTTGGAACTTCCCATCATTAGGAAGAAAATTAAAGTATCACATGCAGACGCAGTCTCGCTTCAAATTTCTATCTTATATTATTAACTCTAAAAATATATGATGTGAGAATAAATAATAGTGGCACTGGGCATTTTACATATTGTCAGGCTTATGGACTAAGAGAGACAGAGATAAAGGGAGAAAATGGGAATCCGGTGCAGCAAAAAGAAAAAGAAAAGCGGAAAGAGTTGTATCGAACCAGGTTTAAAGTTCAGGTATGATGAAATTTCTCGGTCAGTCTGAATCTGGTAGTACAGAATCAAATTAATCGGCTCCTTCGACTTCTGAACAGCATTTTTCCGTATCCGAGTCTCTATTGAATTTGGAATTTACTCCGGGTGCAGCGACTATTGATACAGAACGACGAAAATTGGAAATAGAAATAGGATCAAAAGCCTGCCAATCATAAATTGACTCTGAGATTTCTGTATTCACGTTGAGTTATATAAGTTGTCGTGACTGAAAGCCACCCCTTACACTACTAACTCTCTGTCTATCTGAAAGTACTCCTGGATGTGTAGGCGGACTTAAATGATCAAAAGACATAATTGCAAATCAAATATATTTATTGATTCTAATCAGCACATAAGTTTAGACACACACAATTCAATTAAGAAAAACAAATAAGAGTGGAGTACGAAACGGGGAATCACTACTAGCGGAATATTCAGAACGTCAACTGAATCTAGGACAGCTTAAACGCGCACTATTACAGCTACGCCACGTACGAATATTCGCAATATCTTAAATAAAATCACTGACCTTATATTTTACATCGGCTGTTCCTTCGTGATGATTTCTGCCTTTTAAATGGCTGGAAGAATGGGTGACGAATCCACGCTCTGTAATAAGGATTTTTCTATCTTCAATCCGCTCCTCCTCGCGTAGCTCCACACATAACAGGCTATCTACGATTGTCAACAACTTCGTGCTGACCTCTCGATCTTTAATTCACTTTTCATATCACTTCACTTTACTTAACTCGCGAAGCCCGAACTTATATATCTTATTTGCATAAATCACACCCGGCTCTCGGTGAAGATTGGTTGAAATAAATAAATTATTTTAAGAAAAATAGAGGAGGTTATATATATAGTTGAAGACCGTATAGATCCGTCACAAAGTCACAACCAAGAAGAGATTGAGATTAGTTCTTCGCTTGTGAACAGAGATGGTAGTGACGTAGTGAAGCAAGCATTTTCCAGTTTTAAACTAGGATTGTGTACGTTTCCCATGACAGATGCTCATCGGTCATGAAATAGTTCAATGCGGTCCCACAAGGCAGTTAAATAACAGTGATGAATATTATTCTAAAGATGGTGATCATAGACACTTTTCCAATTTTCATTTCTCAAGAAAACAAAATAATAGTGAAACTCAACGTTGTAGCTGGTTGATTTATGCTTCTAAAAATAAAGTTTTCTGTTTTCCATGCAGACTATTTTGGCAATTCTCAAACTCAAATGGTACGGGAAGGGTGCTGTGATGGGAAACACTCAAGTAATATTTTACATAGACATGAGAATACTAAAGGACATATGGCCTATATGTTCCAGTAGATAACATTAGAGAAGGGAATAAAGCACGGGAAAACATTAGGCAGAGAAAACAAAAGGCGAATTCTTGAATCTCAAAAACATTGGTTTGAGAGATTAATTGATATCATAAATTTTTTAGCCAAACATAATCTGGCATTTAGAGGTCACAGAGAATCTCTCAAATTAGACGAAGACACTAAGAATACTGTAAACTTCATAGACGTATTTAAATTGACATCTAAATATGATCCTATGTTACGGGAACACATAAATCGCATTGATAACAAAAAAACTTGCACACCATTATCTAAGCCCCGATATTCAAAATGAATTGATCACAATCATGTCAAACGCAGTTACCAGTGAAATGATTGGTAGGATAAAAGAGACAAAATATAATTCTTTTTTACTCGATGCACTAAAGACTGTAGTAGAATTTAACAAATGCCAGTCATCTTAAGATATTGTAGTACATCAACTAGATGTATGGAAGAAAACTTAATCGGATTTTTTGCTGTCACTGAAAAGATTGGTGAATATTTGACCAATGAGAGATAAGAAAAAATGGCTTAGATATTCAGAACTGTCGTGGACAAGGATACGACAATGGTGCAAATATAGTAGGCATAAATAGTGGAGTTAAAACTTGAATATTAAATATAAATCCCAGGGCATTTTTCACACCTTGCGGTTGTCATAGCTGGAATCTGATATTGGTAGACGCAGCTAATTCGTCAGTGGCAGCAAAAACATTTTTTTGGTTTTATTCAGAAGATTTTCTTGCTATTTTCAAGTTCCCGCAAGCGCTGGAAAATTTTCAAAGACAAATTAAAGCTTACTATCAAGCCTTTATCAGACACAAGGTGGGAAAGCAGAATCGTCGCGGTGAAGTCTGCATTATTACAATTTGATAATGTTGCTGAATGCATAGAAAACTTAAAAAACCAAACGTAACAATCCGACACACTCAGCGGTTGCGATTCCATTTTAAATGAAAAGTTCAGATTGGAATTTATCGTATCATTACATGTTTGTTATGAGTTGGTAACGCGTGCAATACCATAAGAAAATTGTGACAATCTGCACAAGCTCATTTATGCATTACTCTTGACCATTTGCGTACATTTTATAGCTGGATCAAAGACTATCGACAAACTGGATTCGGAAAATGCTTGTCTGACACTCGTAAGTTTATTGAGAAAAGCAATTATGGTTTTCCAAAAGATTTTAAAAATAAAAAGTTAGCCAAAAAGAAAAGAATGTTCGATTATTAAGGTGGCGATCAGCCTATAGAGTCTGTCAAAAGCCGGTATGAAACAGACTTTTTAATAACATGATTGATTTTGTGATAAGCAATATGGATTCATGTCTTTAAATCAACATTTTGAAAATTTTGGTATTCTCTATGACAAGATAAAAAATATTCCAAAAGAGCAAATGCTGAAAACTGTCAAGATTTACAGACCGTCCTGCAAGTAGGTGACAGCAGTGACTTCCAATCTTACGAATTATATGAAGAATTACAAAATATGATCCCAAATTTACCTAACACCATTACAAATGTGAACCATCTGCTCTAATATGTCATAGAGAATGATTTGAAAGAAATTTACCCAAATTTTTACATTAGTGCTTCTTAAGCCTTCAATATTTTCGTCCCAATATTGAATCAAAATTTTCTTCGCGCTCCCCCCTCCCCCTTCATACAAAAAACAATGAATTGAATTCAATAATATTTTAAGATGACGCTGAAGCTAAAATACGACTTTAAACTCTTAAGTCCCACCGGCGTATATATACTCAAAAGCCAAACATTATGACCACCCCTAGATTTTCCAATGAACTCGCCTGGATGGCGTGGAAGGCACGTGATCAGGTGGAAGTGGTATTTAACTGCTGCTGGAGAGTCTGAAGAATCATTCTTTCACTTACTTCTGTGTGTGATGGGAAAGGCTGCGGATCTAAGCGACTTTAATGAAGGGCAGATTGTAATGGCTCGAAGGCTCGGAACAAGTATTTCCGAAGCTGCGCGACTCGTAGGTTGTTCGTGATCTACAGTTGTTAGTACTTATACAAAGTGGATGAATGACGGTAAAACCAGCAGTAGACGACATGGTGTTGGATGTACACACGCTATCAAAGAAAAAGGTCGTCGGAGACAGTCTCGCATGGTGAAGCAAAACCGGAGCCAGACAGTGGCTCAGCTGACAGCCTAATACAATGCAGGGCCAAGTAGAATAGTACCGGAGCACACTGTTCAGCAGACACTGTTGGATATGGGGCTACGCAGCAAACGTCCCAATCGTGTGCCTTTGCTGACCAAGCGTCATAGCCAACTGTGCCTGCGCTGGGCCAGGAAACATCGCGACTGGTCCATGGATCAGTGGGAGAGAGTTGCCTGGTCAGATGAATCATGGTTTGTCTTTCATCACGCCGATGGCCGTATCAGGATACGCCGTCTTCCAGGCGAACAGTTGCTCCCTCAATGTGCAGTAGGTCATACACAGGCCGGTGGTGGCGGTATGCTTTGGAGGACGTTCTGTTGGGCGTCTCTGGGACCCGTGGTTGTGGTAAAGTAGATCATGAATGCTACAGGGTATCTGAACATCATTGCAGACCAGTTGCACCCTTACATGGCCTCTGTTTTCCCAGCTGGAAATGGAATGTTCCAACAGGACAACGCCCCATGTCATAAGGCTAAAATTGTGTTGGAGTGGTTCCAGGAACATGATGCTGAATTCCAGTTAATGTCCTGTCTACCTATCTCACCGGATCTCAATCCGATAGAACACATTTGGGATTTCATGGGACGGCAGCTCAAAGACCACCAATTCGCAATATCTCGCATTTGCGTGACCATTGCTTAAACATCTGGTACAATCTGTCTCCGGCCATATACCTAGGACTTGTGGCATCCATGCCAAGGCGGGTTGAAGCTGTGTTGCGCCCCAAAGATGGGCCAACTCGTTATTGACAGGTGGTCATAATGTTTTGGCTCTTGAGTGTATATATGTGTTCATTAGACCAATATATTAGTACTTTTTTCCCCATCTCATACAAATGTATTGATGGTAAAAGAAAGCCTCAAAGATATGAAAACATTTTCATACTGAAGTTTTTCAAACTCATATGTAAGACTCAAGAATAAAAAATTAAAGTCTGTTTTTACTTAGGAGGGTTGAACCTGTAAACACACCACTGACTTAGGGCTTTCTCATCATTTTTCAAAATTTATAGTTCAGCTATGTAAAAATTATGATAAAATGCTAATTTTATCAAAATTTGCCTTTATGCAATCAAATCCTACCCCCCCCCCGCTTATACTACACTTGGGCCAGTATTATTTCTCTGGCTCAAGTGTAGTATGGGGGTCGGCGGTCTTTGGATTTGGCGACTTTTATATAAATATTTACACAAATGAGAATGCCGATAAACGTCTTTTGGAAGCAGAAAATAAATATTTCTAAATTTTTCCCTTGCCATTTATTTAAGCAAAGATTCGCAAATGAGTAGTTTTTACACTAGATAAATATCGAATTATTTTTTTTATTTAATTCATTCTATGCAGTAAAATAACTTCATTGTTTTCCAAATTTTTTTTCCTGTGGTATTTACTAAATTTTACAGACATGTATATACTGAACATTATGCATATTAATATTATATATCAGTTCTCTACGTGCCAAGTCGATCTAACGTTATCGTATTGCAATGGTATTGCCCCAGAGCGAAATTGTTAAAACATACTGCAGAAAAATGTGAAACGTACCAATTTTCAATTAGTTCCATTAATTTCTTCAAACATGATTCTAATATTACAATAGTATTTAATTGCTTTCATTAAAAGACCATTAAAAACTTTATAAACTTAAAATTGGTGCGGGGAATACTTAGCCGGAGCAATAGATTTCTTTCAAGTAAAATAAAAAAATAAGAAAAAAATGCAAGTAGACTTATAAAAATTTAAAAGCTGAAAGACGCGATAAATGAAAAACGTGGAAAAAAATAACGCAGAGCCCAAATATTGTGAAAAGTTCTTTGGAAATTAAAATTCAAGAAACACAAGAGAGAGTTAATACAATATAAAAATAAATTTAGCCAGAAAAGCTAACTGCAGAGATAGGGGACAGAGCTAGGTTAGGGAAGTTTTAACGGCGATTAATTTCATATCTTTTTCATTTTAGATTTTTAACTTTGTTTCAAACCCAACCACTCGACAAATCGGACTCCTCGCACACAATCTGTTAGAGTAGAACAGTGATTCCCAAAGTGGTCTATATGGACCCCCAGGGGTGTATGACAACCTTCAAGGGGTCCACGGCCGCGGAAAATAATTTGGGGGTCTATGAAGTATTTTTGGGGATCTACGATGAAGGCTCTCATTTAATCAGATCATGACTTTAATTTTAAACGAAAATTTAATCAACAATCAATTACTTATTTAACAAATATATTTTCTAAATTTAATTAGGTTAAGTTGCAGCTCCTAGGCAACAGCATAAATTTTATTAAAACGACCATCATTTCGACGTTTTTTGCCAGAATTAAGCTAAAGGAGTAAAAAATTAACTTTTCAAATATTCTCAATTTGTCACAGACAATCTGCCTTTAAAATGACATTTTAACCTACGTTTAACATTTAAAAGCCCTTTATTCAGATTTTGAAACTAGATTTGAGAATGTTTTGATTACAGTGATTCCACAGTAGGCAATGAATACATACGGTCACATCGAAAAAGGAATATCAAATTACGAGAGGAATTGATAGGAATAGACACTAACGGAGAAATTGAAGTAAAGTTTAGAAACTGATATCAGCATTTTTGGCTTCAAAAAGATATTCCTATTATTTATCCCTAATAATGGAATATCTTGAGAAAGTTTTTAATTGCTTATCCTAGTGAGGAGTTTCAGCAAGGTTGCCAAACTCCAGAAAAAAAAGACTGGACACTACTAATCGATGAGATTTAGGGTTAAATCTGACAAGATTGATACCAAATGTAGAAAATTTGTTATTGAAACACTAGATTCATCCCTCCCATTAAAAGCATTTGTTTGTTGCTCAGTTACTTTATGTAACAAAAATTTTATATATTAATTAAATTTTAATTTAATTAAGTTGTGTGTGTGCTTCTTAAGTTCTAAACTCTATATTTTTCACTACAGTTAGAAATTTTAATCTTTTAAAATAAGTACACTATACTAGCTGTCAAAAAGATTTTAAATTGATAAATTTGAAAAAAAATTAGTATTAGGTAAGTAGGGGGTCTACGCCAAACCAAAAAACATGCCAAGGGGTCTATGAGACAAAAAAGTTTGGGAACCTATGGAGTAGAACATTTACAATCGCACTGTTTGAAAGTGGGTTCACATCCAAGATGTGCGACTCTGCTATTCGTTACAGACTGATTAGAAAATTATATAGTTCGTCCATATTTTCCAGCTTTTTATATTTTATATTACTTTTTATATTATATCTCGTTACCACCCACCGTCAAAGTAGTTTACAGTCCATTGTCGTCGGGCCTTTTATCACAGCCAAGCCACGTGATCAAAAGTTTATGCATTACTGTACGACAGTGATAATCGAGCAGATGTCCTTTTTTTATGAATGGTTTTCGCAGAAAATAGTTAAAGATGCATGTTGAGACTATATAGATGTAGGGCCTCAGTAGGTTGTGATTCTTCTGGATAGTTCTGGACAGCACTCTTTTGTCTTGAATGCCCAGTTGTTGGAAGGGATGGGGGGCCTGCTAGATCGGGTTACATTCCAACTGTCACAACTTTCACTTGTAAATCAAGTAGTTCATTTTTCAATATTATGTATGCTTTGTCTAATTTTTTCTCATGACTGATGAATTCAACTTTTTTGAAATCTAGGCGCTACGAATTGCATACCATTATGTATACAAATGAATGTAACAATGTTAGCCACAGAATATATAACGGTGGAGGGGATAATGCATCACAGGACAACAATTATCTCATTTGCATGGGTGGCCAATTACTTCTTGATTGATAGTGAATTTTATTTGAGAACGATTCAAATCAGAAACAAAACTAAAACTTCTCATAAATTCAAATTCGAAAAACCTATTACAGTAAGTACGAATGGCAACAGTGTAATATCCGGATTGAAATTGTTTTGGTTTTTGCTTTTGCATCCGCTGTATTCGAGAATTATGACAAACGCATTGTACATCCCTAATTAAAAAATTATTCTATTGAAAGACACTTGGTCGACCTTTTGTCTTTCACATCCTCTTTTAGTTCAAATGTTGTGATAAACTATTTGTGAAACAAACTGCATTTTCCTGAAGTCTGATAGATTCTTTCGGTATAATTCTTAATTTATTTAAACTCTTATTAATAATATTTACGATTGTGATTGCATGAAATAGATTAGATTTATTTGTATAATTTATACTTTATCATAAAACTTTTGTAGTCAAAGCAAGTTCATTGTTTAACTCTTTTCCTAATCTAACTTTCAACTCTAATCCTTATCTGTGTTATTGATGTTCCATTTCTTGGAAAATTTAGATAACACCTAGTTTGTTTGCGTTGACAGAAACCGATTTATTTGGAAAGCAACGTCTCTATCATTTTCTCAATTTGTGATTATAAGTTATTTTTCTTTAATTTTTTTCATCATTTAGTTGACGCAACATAAACGTAACGATTTAAAATGCATGTGCGACTTCTGTCAATGAATGTTCTATTTAGTAAATTTAATTAGCCTTTCTAATTGGCATCATACTTCGAAAATAGTTTTGCTTGAAAATATTTATTACTGTACGAATAATTTAAGCCTAAAAATAGTAGGAAATGTGTTAATGGAATGGATTTGTAGAGATTTTTTAGATTTTATTGAAATGAGTACGATCAAATAATTTATCTAAATTTGTTGAAATGTAAATTATCTAATTCTGATGAAATAAGTAATTTTTTTAACCGTAAAATGTGTTTAAAATGTTATTCCATTATATTAAAATTTTCTGTTGAAGGTAAAATTTAATTATGTATTTTTTATAATTTTACTTTACTGGCTCAAGTGTAGTATAGGGGATATGGTTATCGCCCTTTCGATATGGCGATTTTTCTTTGGATTTGGCGATTTTTATATAGATATTATGGAGAGATTATGAATTCTTTCTGGCTTCCGGGCACCTATTGCCAAATGAAGTAGCTTGGCGATCGATTTTGGTCACCCAAAAAAATTAACATTGCCCCCCCCCCCATACTACACTTTAACCATAATTGAACTTTTGGCTTAAACTGAAGTGTACAGAACTTGATAATTTTTTTGGTGACTTTAAAATAAGCAACAAACTATTGATAATTTACTGAAATGAGTAACATGTCTAAACTAAACATTTTATAACAATGAAGAATAAAAACTATTGTGTATTTTAGAGAGATAAATTTTTTTTAATTGCCCGGAAACAGTTACTCTATACCTTAAATAAGGATTTATTTTTAAAAGAAAGATAAGCCTTTTTTAGAAAATCAAGTTATTTGCATATTATACTGCTCACCCCTCAAATGAAAAGATGTTGCTAAATGATACAATATGCAGGCAATAGTAAAAAACCATTCCTGTGCATATTTGATTGGATTATTATAACAATTACATTATTTGGCTTTATTTTTTGAATTAGCATTGTCTTTTAATTTGGCGAAATTGGTTGGGGATATAATATGTAAGTATCAACATTGAAAAAGAGGAAAGACTATTCATTCACATGGCTGATTTTGTGTATTATTTACCAAATTAACTTTGAAAGTTAGTATCAAATTAATGTCTTCTAAGAAAGGATTCAGTTTTCTTGAGGGATTCGACAAAAGATCCTTCATGACTCATCTCTTGAGAAATCAATTTTTGTAAAAAATTCAATCTTGGTTGAATTTTTGTCATCATTAATATCTGGTTCATACTTAATTTGCTTTCTTCAAACTAACTATTCTTTCTCATGGATCTTCTAATACTTATTTATTCCTCTTCAGTAGTATCCTGAAATAAATTTATCATTTGAATCCTTCTGAACTTAATACATGTCATCCTTGTATAAATTGAACATTTGGGATTATTTGAAGTAAAACTTTTAGTTGTGTTTCATTATATCACATGTATTTTTTTCCTTTGTCTAATCATTTAACAAAATGTAAATTATACCTCTGAACTGTGCTTTTTAGAATAATCAATGGAAGCAACATTAAAAAAAATTAATTGGAATTCAAATTGGCAAATTGTACTGTTTAGCAAACACCATGAATTAGAAATTGAATTCTGAAACTTTTCAACAAGAATTATGTAATATTTTTTTCATAAAAAAATTATTTAAAAAAAAAAAAACATGTTGATTTAAAATAACAAATAGAATTATCAAGAACAAAGAACATTTGACATGATCAGAATAAAATTGTTTTTTGTTGTATATGCTTAAAACTCTGGCAAACTGTTTATCAAAATAAACAGTTTGCCGGAATAAAATTGGTATGCAACTTGGAATCTAAAAAATACCAAGTGTTACAAATACCCTATTTTACTCGGGCTGAATTTTGTTAACTGTTGTATTTAATAAAATAAAGTTTACAAAGTTATAATGAGCATTAATATGCATTACAAATCTACTTCAATAAATTTAATGTACTCAACTTTTTAAAGGGAAAGAAGGAGGGAGAGAGAAGGGGGATATTCTAAATAATTTTTTCATTCTTGGTGATAATTTCCTGGTTTAAATTTGCCTATAATTTTTGTAATTTTTTCAGTTTAAAATATTTTTTAGTTTTAAAACAAAATAATGGTGTAATTGGAATCTTACATGATTTTAAATAAAAGCACATTTAAAACATAAAATAATTAGATTATAATAAATTTTGATAATTATAATTGTAATGTAATTTCATGCACAGTTTTTGATTTATTATCACACTTATAATTGTTCTTTAGTATACTATAAACTGCTATATAATGATTTTCAAAGTTGTAAAATAAATTAATCAAAAAAGACATGAAAATCAAATTTCAATCTTTCTAGTTTAAAAGAAGATTGTTGAAAAGACATAAAAATCTTTCAGGTTGGCTAGATTTTTCTTCCCTTAGTAATAAGTTGGCTTTTTAATTTCAAAATAACATGAAATTTTTTTGAAAAGACTCAATGCATATTAAAAGTGGTTTGTATATCAATCAGCTGTTTTTAGTTATAGGATTTAAATATATAAACTAATAATGACAACTCAAGAAATTAAAAAGGCTGTCTATTTTAAGAAGAAAGCATTCGAAAAATATATATAAAGCATTTGAAATTATTTGGTAACTAAATTTTCATATCTTTGTTTGTTACACAGATGAAGTTTATAGATATAATACAGTTGTGGAGTATAATTTTTGTTATGGGTATAAAATATAAAATTGTGTAATTTAATTAAATAACTAAGTTGTTAAATGGTTACAGTAACTGTATTTCTTTCCTAAATGTAAGTTGTATATATGTATACAAATTTCCAGAGCTTATATTGCCCCCCCCCCCATTGCAGAGTGCTTGTAATACTATCAAATCTTTTTTCCATCACTAATATAATGTGCTTACAGATAGAATTGGACATTGTTCATAACTTATATTTATGTGATACTGTGAATATATTGATATTGTAAAATTTCCTTTCTAAGTGACTAGATACTGTTGCATTATTTTGAAATGTTATTTCTCATACATTTTTATCAGAAAGAAAAAAAAGGTATGTTAATGAGTAACTTTTAATATAAGTTTAAAACAATTCTGATGTATTTTAAGTATATTATTTAGTGTGATAGTATTTCATTGTTTCTTTATAAATGATTGCATGATCTATTTCAGACTTATTTCTGTCCTTCATAAATAGTACAAAAATGTAAAATGCATGAAGTTTTCAGATTGAAAAAATATTTCTGGTAATTTTTTGTTATGATTATTTGTTATAAAGATTATCATTTAAGTAATTTTTTTAAAGTTTATTTAAAGTTCTTTTAGTCAAATATTTTAGATGCAATTGATTATGACTGTAAAATATTGAGTGAATATAATTTTTATAAGTGTTTAAAAGATGTAAACTGTTAATTATTATAGAATAACTGGAAAAAATATTCAAGTTATTACTAAAATGAATTCGGAATATTTTATATTTCTATCACTATATAACTTGATATACACTGGCCTCCAAAAGTTGGGATATAACATGTTTTCAAAGTTCTCCATTAAAAATGTAGCTATAACAATAAAATCCTTAATTTATGTGAATGATTGTAATGAACTTTAGAACTATTAGAATTTTAATATCAATCACTTTTATTTTAAGGAACTGGAAACTTATGTAGGAGTAAGAGAAAATGTGCAAAAATCAAATTTGTGCAATTTCATGTGTATGTTTTGTGGTTATTGTTGATGTTCAATAGTTTTTTTTTTTGTGATTTCATTGACAATATCCAGGAGAGTCTAGGAAAAGTAGTTTTACCTATTTTGTAAAGTAGCAGTCCGGTAGATGGATGGAAATGGAATTGTCACTAGCTGATGCTGCTTAAGGTTTAAATATACCAAACGTGTGGTCCAGTGATTTTTTAATTTAAATCTGAATTTAAATGATGGATTCAATTTAAATCTGAAGATTATGTGTCAAGAAGACATGTTCCAGTTTGACCACAAGTTACAACTGCTGCAGGAGATTATTTTCTAACTTTCTTGCCCTAAAAAAGGAGAACCACTACTGTGATATGAAGGTGCTTTCATAATGCAGACCTCTGTTCAAGATGAATAGTTATATGTGTCATCCTGAACTGATGCCAGATATGTGCCTGTTTTATGTTACATTTCTTGAACCAGACATGGATCGACTTCTCTACTCTTCACAGTTAAGTCCTTGTTCAAACTGGAGAATGATTCAGGGCATTTATAGATCTGTAGGGAGCAATGTATTCAATACAACCAACCTAACAATGGTGAAGGACATAATGAAGATAATGGAATCATGCCTTGGGCTGGGATCTCTCTTTCGTTGTTACACTGACCTGCATGTATTCCATGTAGGAACTCTTAACCAATGTGAGATTTTGGGATGAGATCCTTGATTTATGTCTTCTTATATGCTGGGGCAATTAGTAATTAATTTATTCTGATGGATGATTATGTGCTTGTTGAGGATCATGGCTTAGAAAGAAGGAAATGAACCAACTCAATCTTTGGTAGAACATGTTTAGGAGTTGCTGCTTAAAGTCCTTTTCTAGATTGTTACACGAGTTGGAACAAGCATTGCTTTGTGTCTTAAAACTTAAGTGTCCTCCACATGGAAAGTCAATGCCATCAATGTAATGAAGGCAGAGGTGGACATATTTCTTATAAGAACCTATTTTTATGATGATCTGCAACATTTTTCCACCCAAAATAGTGATGTAATGCTTTCTCCTAGAATAGACTTTTCTGCTAAGAATACTTCTTTTGTTGCAAATCATGTTTGTACATTTCTATATCACATTCAATAAAAAGTTGGTTAGTGCTCATTGCTACCAAATTTCTTGTTTCTGTGTTCATTCATTTGCAAATTAGACTCAAAGAGCATGTTGTACCTTAAATTTAAGGGCTAGTGTATATAAATGCTTTTTAGATGTTTTATTCTTAACTGTTTTGTTTGTTTGAAATTATTCCCCCTCCCGCATAATTGTAGGTTCTGCAACAGATTATTATTCCGAAGTGCAATCATCATGTCTGCCACCAAGAAAATTGTATCCATCCTTCATTTCAATGATGTGTATAATGTGGAGGAGCAACAGCAAGAACCTGTGGCTGGAGCTACTAGATTTTGTGCTGCTTTGAAAAGTTTTAATCATTTAGACCCACTTGTGCTTTTCAGTGGGGATATCCTTGCACCATCCATTAGTAAGGACTTTTTGAAATATTTTTTTAGTTGTTGAACTTCAAAGATATTTTTATAATTTTTCTTTAGCTCTTTCCATTTTCAATGTTTTCCCTCTTTCCAAGAGTTTTCAGCTTTGAATTAATTATTTATTGCTTGGGAATGCTATTGATTTATTAATTTTCCAATGTGTGATTCTCAAATGTCCTTTTTTCCCTAGTGAGTACTTTTACAAAAGGAGAACAGATGATACCTGTACTTGAAGCCTGTGGTGTTCATTGTGCATGCTATGGAAATCATGACTTTGGTATGTGTTATTTTTAAACTTATTTTTGCTAAATTTTATAATAAATTTCAACATAGGATCTTTTTTTTTAAAAAAATTCCCTGTATGTAATTATGTCAATTATTAAATATCTCAATTTTTAAATATCAGAATTGAGGAAGTGTCTCAACTTATAAATATCTATTCAATGCAATATCATATTTTATAGATCTGTTATTTTTAAGATTAGTAATATGCATTTTTTTTGTAAATTATAAATTATATTTTAGAAAATCTTTGTTTCAAATTAAGAATCAGTAAAACAATTTAATTTTATACTACATAATATAACATTTTGCACTCATGAAAAACATTTTGAAAGTGTTTTTCATGAAATTTATATGAAACTTTATGTAATAAATGGTGGATAGTTAAAACAGATTGCCTTGTTAGGTTTTAAAATTTATAACAAAGTACTTCTTAAATAAATTAGTTTTTCATGATATCTTTTATTTTATTATCTATACCATTGATTTCCAAAGTGTGTGCTACAGCATCTGGGAAGTCATGATATCTTGATGGCAAAAGCTTCTTTTGTTACTAAATATTACTTTATAGAAAAGGTTATAAACAAGAGTAAGTTCTATCTTTAATTCCCCTTTCCCATTAATAAGTAATTAAAACAAACTTCTCTCTCTATATTCTCAAGACTTTTGATAACTCTTACCCCAAAGATTTATTTACTTTGAATTTCAGTTTTTTTCCCAGATGTAAATATATTAGTTCTAAAACTTGTCATATTTGTTTTATAAATATTTTTGAAAAATATATATCCAAAAGGAAGCCCATTGACTTGAAGCCCAGCATATCATTCTTCCATGCCACAGGTCTAGGGCTCAAATCCTAGGTTGGGCAAGGTCGACTCAGCCTTTCATCCCTCCAGTGGATCGATAAATAAGTACCAAGCTTGTTTGGGAACTAAACATGGGGGGGGGGGGTTCACATCAGACTGACCACCTGACTAGAACATCTGCTCATGCACCTCAGTGTTCAAGCTCATGAAAACTGAAATGAGCACAGTGGGCCTTGGCCCTCTTGGACTGTTGTGCCCCTGAGTTTAGTTTTATACATCTAAATTCTGATTAAATTTGTTGTAAAAATAACTAGGGAATAAATTTAAGAAAACGCTTTCATGTGTAAATGATAAATTTAATGAACTCTAATTCCTATAAATGAAAAGGCTCTTTTTGCATCACAGTTGGATTTAAAATAGTTAGAATTAAGTGAGAAGAACATGACAATCATTTGATGCTCACTTAATTCTAAATGTTAAATTGTTTTACATTTTAGAATTTTATATTTCCCCTTAGATATCATTTTGTAAAATGAATTGCTGCTTTATGTCTCAGATTTTGGTGTTGACAACCTGATGGATTTTGCTCGAAGAACATCCTTTCCATGGCTGATAAGCAATGTATTAGATAATGGAACTTCTGCACCTTTGGCTGATGGCAAGGTGACCTGCGTAATGAATAGAAATGGAATAAAAGTAAGTTATTTCTTGAAAGCTATTATGAATAAAAAATGCATATAATTTTTGATGTCCTATATTTAACTTTTGTATAGATAATTCCAAAATTCTTGATACACTACTAATTTCTAGAAAAATTAAAGTGTCCTGAATTAACACAACAGCTAATAATCCATAAATTTACTAAATATATGAAATAAATTAGAAGGAATGAGCATTACCTTAAATATGTATGTATAGCATTGTTTTATAAAAAAAATGTCTGTAATTTAGAGATATTCTTTGCTTAACTGCATTCTGATCATGGTTACCAAACTGGTTTTTTGTTAGACATATGTCTTTTTTATTTTATACTTTTTATTTATAAAGTTTTTTCAATGCAATTCTTTGTTTCTCGATTTTTTTCAAGAAGTCTGCATATATTTAATCATATATTATTGAGAATATTATAGTTATACTTCACTGAAATTTAAAAGAAATCTATTACTAAAGCTGAATGTATTTTTAAACAATACTGTTGTATTTGTGAATACTTTTTTTGTTTGTTTTTGTAGGAATTAGTTATGAATGTTAGTTAGTTGTGAATGCATTTATAAAATCAATGTGTGTGTCATTAACAAATGGTAAACAAGTTGTAGAGCTGAGCTAAATATAATAAATATGCACTTATTTTGTTCCAAAAATATAATTTTTTTTTCTTGTGCAAATGTAAAGTGTTTAGCTAACACAACTATATATGATATATAAAAATTTTTTTTAAAGATAATTTTGATTATGTGTAGTTTTTCAAATTGTTTTACTTTTTGCAGTTTGATTGATGTATGATTGATATCTATTATTTAAAATGAATGTTTCCATGATTGACTTTATAAAATGTGAAATACTATATACATCTTTTTGAAAGTATCAGTGTAGTTCTCTGTCTGTATTTGCCTTTTTATTTATTTTTGGTTGAACTAAGATTGCATAGATTGTACCTCATGGAGAGAATATACAAATATAAAGAGGTGTAGGAAAATAATAAAATTTGAGCTATAAAATGCTTTAAAATAATTTGTGTTGATATCCTTATCTGACTATAAAGCATGTACTAAGTTATATCTAATACAAATGGGGATAAAATAAAGAAGATAGTTGGAAATTGCAACACGTGATACTTGCATGTCTTCAAAAATACAATAGTATTCCTTCAACCAATATTAAAAAGTAACTATTAAATTTCCATCATTAATTGGATAAATATTTCCATATAAAATATATTTTACTCTGTGAATTTATTCATTTTTTATTTGTCTCAAATTAAGATTTTTATAAATTCTATTTGATTTATTTTGTTTTAATTGATATATGTTATATTTTCCTGTTGAAATTATCCCCTCAGGGGGCTCACCTTCTTTAGGTGAGTACGGGTGTCACAATCTCGAGGTGCCCTAGTGATCTTTTCCTTTTCCCACGGGGTATACTGTCTTTGGTAAACATGGGCTTCACGAACCCGGGGTACCCTAGTGATCCTTCTCTATTTTCGACCCTCTTTCTTGTCATTCAATTCATTCTTTCTTTCTCTTCCCGTCTAGACCACAGATATTAAAACAAATGTTTGGTGCAGTATAGCCGAAATCGGCTCTTGCGCCAATAAACCCTAAAATCACTCACTCACTCACCTGTTGAAATTATTTGCCTTACATGTATTTGGCATTTTAACTCCTATCTGACATTTTAAAAATCTTTTTTTAAATTTATTTTATGAATGTATATTTGCAGGAATGCTACATGTGTTGTGAATCTTTTTATAAGATTAATGATTAAAATTAGTGAGTGAGATTTTTTTTGTTAGACAACTTCATCTTTTGCTTTTTTATACATAAAGGGATACTTTAACTGGCAATAAATGTAATGTTCTTTAGACTTAGCTAAAGTTCGCAACCTTAATAAATTGATGGATTGTTTTAATTTGTGATGGTTTCTACTGTCTTGATAACTATTTAGCTGTATTAAGAATTTTTAAAATTTTGCTTTCAGTTCGGAATTATTGGTCTTGTTGAAGAAGAATGGCTTGCTACTCTTGCTACTATTGACCCTGAAGATGTCACTTACATCGATTTTGTAACTGAGGGTAGAAAATTAGCTAAGCAATTAAAAGATAAGGTATTATTTTACATATTGTAATTTAGATGAACAATCCTTAGAGCTTGAGAAAATTTGCATTTTTGTGTGTCAAAATTTTCTACTAGTGAGAGATGAATAAACCATAATCAAAACTTAAAAAATTTGAATTGCAATATTACCAGACAATAGATTTTAGAAAGGATGTATGATAAAATAAAAATAATAGAGTTAAATATAAAAAAAAAATTGGATGCTACAGTATTATAAACATTGCTAACTTAGGACAGCTTATATATAAAATAATTTATATGAAATGGGATTGAACACGTTTTGTGGTCAGCCAACCTTCCCCCTTCCTGTTAGTAATACTGAGCAAAAACCTATTGAAAATAATGGATAGAATATCTAAATTCATTACAAGAATAAGGTAACTTACCTAAAAATTGCATTCAAAAATGCAGAGCCTGTGTTAAATCTGAGTACAATAAACAAGTTATTCCCAGATTCTGGACCCAAATACAAATTCAAAGCATGAGAATGGCTGAATAGTAGCACTTAGCAAAAGTATGAAAAAAATAGAAATAAAAAATTGTATACTACCATTATCTTAGAAACACTAAAATTATATATAATTAAAAAAAAAAAACTAAGAGAATAAGTAATTTACTTAAAATTAGAATTTGGAGATCTATCTAGGAAAAATGATAAATTTATAATAATAAACTATGAAATTTTAATCCTTACTACTTAGAATTTCTTTATTCAAATAACTATCAATAAAATTAATTGGGTATTTTTGAATTAAGCAATATATAGTGAAATGTTTATAGTTTTTTATTTTTTATTTTTTCTGATTCTTTTGAAACAAGAAATTTATTTTGTTGTATGTAATTAAAAACCATATTTCTGAATATGGAAACATGTACATTACTCTCCCAATGTGGTACTTTTATAATATTAAATTTATATTCATTTAAGATAAGTATTAGTAACTATAACATTATCTTTTAATTTAATTTTAAAACAAGAAATTTTGCTTCATAGTTGTTACTATTTGTCTGTATTAAATTAAGCCATTGTGGATAAAAATTAGTGTTTAAGCTTAAAATTGTCTTGCTTACCAAAAGACATATAATCTACATAACGAAAAATGTAATATTCAGGATTATCAATGAAACTATTTTCAAAATAATATATATATATATATGTATAAATAAAATTTTTTATTTGTTAGGTTGGTGTTGACTATGTGATTGCATTGACTCATATGAGAACTCCAAATGATTGTCGCTTAGCTGAAAATGTAGATGAAATAGATCTTATTCTTGGTGGACATGACCATGTTTATGAAATAAAAAAGGCAATTATATCATTTGCTATGTTGTTTAGTAATAAATGTTACTATTGAATTTTTTTTCAGGTTTAATTCCCTTGATCACTGTTGCTGACTTGCTTTAATAATGTTAATTAGTAGTGGAAATTAATAAAGTTTTTGCTAATTTCACAATGTATTGTTTTCCCCATACAAATTACAGTTTTCAGATATAGTTGAAGAGACAAATTTGTCAAATAAACGCTGTACTTTTCTAGCTGTAAGTTACTTATGATCGAGAAAAGTTTTGAATAAAATAAATTTTCATTAAATTTTTTATTATATTTAAGGTTATACTTTGGTAATTTTTAAAAATTGTTTTAACACTACATTAAATCATTTAATTTTTTGATTAATGTAATTATCAAATATATTTTTTTTCCATGATTTTTTTATACATTGTGTTATTTTTGTTAATGGCAGAAATAATTACAACAAACTGAATAGGTCTTATTATTTTGTTTTATTACAATTAAATATCTTTGTTGATTAAAAAGTATAATGATTATTTCTTTTTATAGCTATGTTATTTTATATTGATGTAAGTACAAATTCTTTCTGCAATACAAAAATATTTTGCATGAAAATTTATAATTGTCATGTTATATATATTTGCAGTTCTTTTTCAAGGGATTCATAAATTTCACTTTTTGATCAAATGATTTTTTCTTGCTGAGATTTAAATGCTCAAATTCCTATTTTTAAAAAGAACCCTTTATAATTAATTAACTTTCCTTTTTAACTGTATTTGGAGCTTTTCACTTCATAGTTTTATATAGTTCATTCAAATATTTCATAAACATTGATTTTTTTTCTTCTGTTTAGAATATTTATTTTTAGTTGGGTGAGTATATTGAAAATATTCAATATAAAGTACCTGTGTATAATGGGCGCTTTTAACATAAAAATATGATCAAAGTTTACATGTTTGTGTTATATGCTGGGTATAAAAATGATTGCTTTAAAAATAAAAGGGATTTAAAAAGAATGATATTCCTTAAGAACTTCAAGGTTTGTAGTTCCAGAAGTATGCCATTTTTTCAGAAGTTGGGGATAATACCTCAAATAAATGAATTCAAAACATAGGCAAACGAACATTCCAGATTTCTTCATAAAAAAAAAGGGAGTGCCTTATTGGCAAATATAACTAAATATTAAAAAATGCAGCTTGAAAGTGTAGTTGTACATTATATGCTGGATTTTATGGTGTATATCATTGCAGATTATCCTAGCAGCAAGTTATTTATTAAATTAAAAATACTTGAGTTGAGTACATCTTAAATGAAGAATCTAATGAAAATGCTTTGCACGAAGTTATTTAGTGCATAAAAATGATTCTCATCAATATATATTAGTATTTGATTGTTAATTTTTTTGTTTTTGCAGTAAATAGTCTTTTCTTTTTGTGTATGTGATTCACTTTCTGTTTTGGTTACATTTAATCTGATTATATTGCAAATTAAAATATATTTTTTCTTTTTTTGCTATAGGTGAATGGAAAGTATATTATAAAAAGTGGCACTGATTTTAGGGAATTTTCAAAAATAACTTTAGACTTTAATTTAAAACCTGTTCAAGTTGATATTGAAAAAATTGAAGTTACTTCAAAATTTCCTGAAGATGAAGAATTAAAACAACAACTTTCTGTTTATCAAGGTATTTTTCAATAAAACTAAAATGTTTCACTTTTTATGCTACAAATATTTTATATTCCTTCATATTTTTTATATAGGTTAAAAAATATGTTTTACTTATTCAATGTCAAATACTTTTCATGCAGCTTATATAATATTGTTAACATTTAACAAATCTTTGACCTTATTAATATTCCTTCTTAGTGCTTTAAAATTTTTTTTTATTTAGGATTAGTAGTGTGTAAGTAAATTAAAGAATCTTGTAATCATATTTAAAAATAATCTTGTAAAGAATCTTTAAAAAGGAAGCTTAGAACAAATCTAATTTTAGATTCATCCTTAATTATTGTAAGTATAAAATATGTAACATATATTTGAGTGACTGTAAGAAATTAGTATGCAAGTTACTGATATTTTATATTGTAGATCCTAACACTTCATATGTTAAAACATTTGATATGCATTTGTTTATAGATATTGTAGCTGGAAAAATGGATGAAGTCTTGGGACATTTCTCTATTGATTTAGATGCTCGTTTTTCGAGTATTAGGACTAAAGAAACTAATATAGGTAAATATCATTTGATTTTCTAAAAGATTACAAGCCAGCTTGAAAGCTCTTTTGCGTTTGACTATTTATAAAATATATGTATTCAGTGAGTAGTATATTTTAATTAATATTTTCAAAATATTTCTTAGGTAATTTTGTTTGTGATGTCATGCTATCATCTACTCATGCTGATTTAGCAATACTTAATTCTGGAACCCTAAGAGCTGATCGTATCATTCCCAAAGGAGACTTCACTCTTAGAGATTTAGTTAATCTTCTGCCTATGATGGACCCAATGATTGTTTTAAATGCTCCTGGTACTTAAACATTTTTCTATATTCTAAAGTTGTCATTTTCAAAGAAATAATGATTTTGTTCAGAAAGAGGGACATGAACATAGATTTTTTTTTTGTAATAATGCTTGTTACGTATATATTTTTTTAAAAAAAATTAAAACTAATATTTTTTGAAATTTATGTTTTGATTTCACTAATAATCTTGAAAATTAATTGTATTTTTGTCATAAACTTATGTATATATAAAATTCTGGCATAATATATTTAAAAACATGAGTTTTATATTTAAAATATTATTTTTTATGCTTATTGTTTAATATAATGTAGAAGTTATTTGTGTAGTTTAATTTTCCTATCTGCTAAGTTTATTGCTTACAATTAATTCTTTTAGCTGTGTAGATAAATAAGTTTTGTGGAATTTATTAACAGGTTAAATAGAACATTTATTTTCTCTTTTTATCCAATTCCTATTTCTTAATTGTTGCCATTCCAAAAAAATGTAGGATTGACAGTATTTTGTGTCAATATGTTGCCAATCAACAAAAGATATTTGTAATTTGTTGCCATTGCTATGCTACAAGCAAAATTTGTAAACTTTCAGATCATATGTTAAAGCTAATGTGTATGAGAAGTAGTTGATTGAATTTATATATATGTGATGCATTTTAAGTTATTCTTATGTGAACTTTTTTATTATATAATATGCAATGTTATCATGAAAATTTGATTTTCAATTTAATGTGTGTGTTAGTGTGTGCATGTCATTGTTATAATGCCAGAAAAATTTAAAAGAATGAAATATATGTCTGAATGGACTTTTTATTTCATGGATTTTAATAACTTTTTGACATGTAATGATGTCTGGTAGACATCATTCATTTCATGTGGCATTGCAGGCTTTGGACAACTCTGAGATAGCAAGAAATGTCTCCTGCAGACATTAAGAATCTTGTGTTCTGTTTTGTTTCTATGCTCAAGGTTATCCCCTTTTCTCAATGGTACTGGAAATCTTTACTTCTGTCAAAAGGGAAAGTGTATATCAAAGTTCGTTTTATTTGTCTGTGTCTTATGTATTCTACTATTTTTATGTTCTTCTTTAAAATACATTGAGTAATTGGTTATCAAAGGTGAAATAAAAAAACAAACAATTTTTTACAAGTTTCATTTGGTTGTAAATAACAGTAAACAATTATTATTAATATATTTACACTTTCAAATTTAAATAAAAAATATTTTTTATTAATATTTGAAAGTACATAATTTTTTAAAATTTAATTACTGAGTATACAAGGTAAAACACGTGCACGCACGCACACACACACACACACACACCACACACACACACACACACACACACACACACACACACCACACACACACACACACACACACACACACCACACACACCACACACACACACACACACACACACACAAATGGGATTTTTAAAAAATCTTGTAAAACTAAGAGTGATGGAAGAAAAACAAATTATTCATAGTAATTGAAACCTTAAAATTTACCATTTAAGAAACATTAAAGGAATTTGTAATTTTCAAAATTATGTCCTGAAGATGCATTATTTAAACCAGCTGTTGAGATTCCTCACTGACCACTGCAACATCTCTATGGAGTATGATCTCTTTTTGGTTATCCTGTTTCTTCTTTAGGGAATATTTAGTCTCTTCAAAGCTGGTTAATCCAACTTTTTATCATGTGTTTTGATGGGGCAGCACCATGACATTGTAAGTTGTAAAAATGTCAAAACTCCCTTTGCCCAGTTCCAAACTATCACTGTTTTTATAAAACATTTTTATGGCTAATGCATGCTGTTGCCCGTTCCACTGATCTGTGGTTACTAAAATGGCAAAGGGCTTACTTGCTCAAGGTTACTGTCCCACAGGGCTGCCACCATGCATTTAAAAAATTCCTATCCTGTGTCACACTGTATATTCAGTTTTTGCTTGTAGACAATTGTTGTAATAAGTAATTTTTTTTAGGGGAACAAATTTACCTTGCTTTAGAAAATGGAGTTTCCCAGTATCCCAAATTAGAAGGGCGTTTTCCTCAACTTTCTGGAATAAGTTTTGCCTTTGATCCCAAAAAACCTCCCGGTAAACGTGTAGATCCTCATTATATCAAGATTGGTGATGAATATTTAGATATGAATCAGGTAAATCTTTAAAAAATGCTTTGTTTCTTTTAAATTCAAGCAAATATATATATATACTGTTATACTCTATCCTTATGGGAGAAATAAAATTTTTTCCCCCTTTAGTGTATATAATCCCTTTGTATCTCTTCGGATGTATTATATTTTTTTATAGTTATTTATATATTGTATTGAAATTTCTTGTTATAAAAATGATTTAACTGGGATAGATTTGAAGTACTTTGTATAATAATTGGTTGCAAAATTTTTTGTTTTAATCTTAAATATAAAATAAGTTCTTATCTGTGAAAAGAAAATTTAAATTTTAATTATGAATAAAAAAATGTGTAGAAAAGAAAATATTTTATTTTTTAGTAGTCTTCTTTTTGTCATATTTTTTATACTCATTGAAGGAATTTATTTTTAAGAATTTTATGGGAGAGCTGGGAATATTGATTTTTATCAATTATTTAGCTTTGATATATTTTTCTAAAAATGTCATTTAAAGAGATTGAATAAATAGTTTATATATAAAATCCTGTAAAAGTAAATTTTTTATCAATATTAGAAATATTCTTTTAAAACATTTTTGTTAAACCCTTTGTATCATAATATTGTATATTTTACAGTTGTTAAAAATTCCCCTTTAATAACTTGAAATTTTCTTTGGAACTAAATAAAATTGCTATTGTTGTTTTTGGTTCAAAATGAAATGAAATACGCTGAAGTGCCACTGAATTAGGGATAGTAAGGTCTATGCCAATTGTGTAGTGCTGTGCATCATTTATATGCAAATGAAGGCACTGTGCTAACTGCATATATAGCATGTACTGTGTTTGTTCTGAATTAGTTGTTGGAATTGCCAATATGGGTAAACTGCCTGATTTAGACACCTTTGATCATGGACAAATTCTGGGTGCATGATGCATGGGCCATTCAATTTCATAAATTGTCAGACAGCTAGGATTTTTAAGGCCGACAGTGCCAAGAGTATACCAAGAATACATGGATGGTGGACAAAAAACTAGCAACTGGGCAAACTGCAAAGGACAATTAGCCTTGACATTGCGTGGTAAGAGACGGGTGCAGGTGTATTGTATGCAGCAAGCGAAGCCAAACATTAGCTCAAATTATCACCCAGTTGAATGACAGTGCCAGTTGTACAGTCAGTAAATGGAGTGTTCAATGCTTGCTTCACCATATGGATTTCAGGAGCTGTCAACCTACGAGAGTACCATTGTTCAAGTCTTGCCATTGGGCTGCTCATCTTGCATGGGCAAGAGAGCACAGGGACTGGAAACGAGTAGCATGGAGTGGTGAGGCTCAATTCTGAAAATGCTGACAGGAGGCTTAGAATATGGCATCAGGCTCATGAAGCCATGGATCCTGCATGCCAGGTTAGAACTGTACAAGGGCATGGTGGCTTAATCATGGTCTGGAGTGTTCTTTCATGACACTGTTTGGGATCTTTTCATGCATGTACCAATCTCCCTCAATACAATTTGGTACATAGAGCTGCTGGGTGATCACTTCCATCCATTTATGCTGTTCTGTTATTCACATGTTAATGGAGTTTTCCAGCAAGACAACTGCACCTTTCACAAGTCCTGGTTGGCTACTGGCTGATTGGATGAGCATTCCTCTGACTTTTCTGTCATAAATTGGCCACCTAGAAGCCTAGACATAAATCCTATTGAGTACCTTTGGGATGTTTAGGAATAAGGCATGAATGGCTATCACACAGCACCAATGAACCTTACTGAATTATGGACAGCTTTAGCCAACATTTGGCAAGTCATTCCCATGGAATGTTTCCAGAAACTTGTTGAACCTATGCCTCATGTGGCAGCACTTATCAAGGCCAGAGGAGGCCCAACTCGTTATGAGGTAGGTATCCCTAATTCAGTAGCACTTCAGTGTATGTGTGAGACTAATAGATTGACTAATTTTATTAAAAAACGAATTTTTCATTATTAAATTAAATTATTATTATTTTTTTTGTTGTAAAATAAAGTAAAGATTAGTTTTATAGCATTCATAGCCTCAAATTTCATTGGAATTCAATTATTAGTTTCAGAAATATTTGAAAAAACTTGTTGAGGGGGTTTTTTAAAAAATTTTTTTTTTCATGTAAACAATTTATATTGTTTCTTATTGCCATAGGATTATTAATTACAATTTACAAACTAGTATATAGCCCCTTAAACTTTGCAATATCTAAGATATAGCTTTGAAAGTTCCTTGGAGGAAATTGTATCAGATTGTGGATAGATGGGTTTTCAAGCATGTGGAATTCAAGTAAAAAAAATTATGGTTGAATTCATTTCCTTTTAATTGTATTTGCTAATTTGTATAGTTTTCAAATTTCTTTAATTTTTTTGTTTTTGGAACAGCAAAAATATATTGCTAAATGTAAAAAGCTTTGAAAATCATAAGAAATTGTTTTTATCATCAAATGTTTGAGGTACTCACTTAACAGTAGGGGATTTATTTCTTATATAAATCTCCATAACTTCTCTAATAAAGTAATTTTAAATTAAAATTAACTGTTAAAATTTATTATTTAAAATATTCTCCTGAATTAGAATCCCAATTAAATAAAATACATAAAGTTAAAAACATCTACAAAATGCATCTTTCTTGCATATTTAATTGTTTCAATTTATTTGCATATTTTAAAAAAAATGAATTACTGTATTCCATGTTTAAAATAAAAAAATGTGTGATAAAAAAAATTAAATGAAAAATATAAGAAATATATTTAAAATTTTTTTGCCTAATGTTGAAGAATGTTACATAAATTCAGTATATTGATCTAGATCAAGAGTGTCAAACTCAAATGCTAACTTGAGTAAAAAAAAACAAGGTTTAACTTTAGGGGAGGGTCTTGCAAAAATATCAATATTCATGGAAAGGTAGGGTTATTTCGAATAATACACTATAATAAACATATAAAAAAGAACAAAAAAAAAATTTAATGTTTACGTTCTGACACTTGACACTTCTTTTCTGCTACTTTATTTCCTATTTTTTTGGAAGAAGTTTTTTTTATTTTATTATGTATTATATATTGAGTGCCATTATATTGGCTGAGCCCCAAGTTTGATTCCCCTGATCTAGATTGATATAATACTTAAACATTAATATTAAACTCTGATTTTCCTATTCTATAGAAAACAGTTTATTTTTAATATATTTCGCATTCCTTTTAAATAAATCAATTCTTATATTTATCAATTATTATTTTTCATGAGATTTTTAAGAATTACTATGTAGAAAATGAAATATGTTCCCAATTTCATTTTCTATACTGATTCTTAATCGATAAAGGAAATTTTCAAATAATTAAAGCTTTGCCTGGCAATCTGCGAAATGGTGTATTTGTAAATTATTAAATTAAGAACAGAGTATAATAATTGGATAGGCATATTATAACCACATATGCTCATTTTAATATTGGAATGTTTCTCATATCTATAAATTTGTTCCCAGTTTGTATCTTATTTTTTGATACTAGGTGAAGATAGCCCAATAAAGTCACTATAAATAAAATTCTATCTTACTATATGAAAAGAAATATGCATACATAAACTTCATTCAATATTTAGCAGTTATATTACCATAAATAATTATTTTTTAAAATATGTTTAGTTAAGTATTTGCTTTGTAGATAAGATTTTTCCATCTAATAAATTATTGATTTTTTTTTTTATATTGCAGAAATATCGTTTGTCTACAAAAATGTATATGTATCAAGGCAGAGATGGTTATGATATGTTTAAAGATTGTGAAGTTTTGGTATGTATGTTAAATTTTGTATGTAAAGTGGTGGCCAAAATTGTGGACACTTTTTAAAATTGTTATGTTTTTTAAGTTTGTATACTTATAGAAAATGTTACGTTGCACAAAATTCAGTCTTTTATATCATTTTAAAGAGAATACAAAACTAAAGTCAATACAAGGAACAAAGTTCAAATATTTTTAATGCAAAAAAAAAAGTTATGCGGCAATAACTATCGGTATACATTAGATAGCAATGAATTATCAGTACTAAGTGGGGTAGCCTTTATTTTTTACTGCAGCTTCACATTGATGTTTCAATAAGCTGAAAATAGTTTTAAGCTTTTCCTTTGTTATTGCATGATGTCAGGAAATAATTATATCCTCAGTTAGTTCCTTTTTATTTCATGAGTACCTCATTTGGACAAGAAATTTCAAATGGTGTCACAAGTTTCAATAGGATTGAGGTCAGGACTGTTTCCTGTCCAGAACAACAACTCAGTTAGTTATCTTAGAACAATACCAGTCTTTCAATTACTTTTTTATGTGGCAAGGTGCAGAATCTTGCTGAAAAATAAATGAAACATTGTTGATAAATAGTTCTCTAATGGAAGGTAGAAGTCTGGATTCTAGAATGGTTTCAATCTGTATTTTCTGACATTCAGTGACCCTTCAATGAAATGAAGGCGACTGATACCATTTGCTGATATGCATGACCAAATCATAAACTATGTGGGTACTTCATAGTTGCCTGGATGCAGTCAGGATGTAGCCTTTCTCCTATTCTACCTCTTACATATTTTCAGCCATCACTGCCGAATAATGATATCTTGTTATATCCCTCCATATAATTTGTGTCCACTAACCATTTGTCCAATTAATGTGTTCCTTTGACCACTGTAGTCTTTTTTAGTGCTGCTGTAAATTGGGATATAAGGCTTTTTTCGTGGAATTCTACCTTTTATTCTAACATCTGCAAATCGGCTCCTGATTGTTTTTTAACCAACAGGAAACACCAGTATTATTCAGATAACTTCTGAGGACCATTGATGACATTCATTTATCTTGGAGATATAGTATTTTTGTTTTTCTGTCATTAATAGATTTGGTGCACCTTTTTCAACCTTTTCCTGCTTAAATTTGTCTCCTGACATTGTAAACAAAACTTTCAGTCTTTAGATGTAGTCACTGAACTACCCACCACTGAACTGTCCCATCTGTAGTCACACATCTCTTCCTAGTTGTCCAATGTACTCTTTTATTTAATGTCATTGCTCCTTGACTCAATATCATTGTTATCCTGGCCAGGAAACAGTTCTGACCTCAATCCTATTGAAAACTTGTGGCATTGTTTGAAAAAACTTGTCGAAATGAGGTACCTATGAAATAAAAAGGAACTAATTGAGGATATAATTGTTTCCTGACATCATGTAATAACAAAGGAAGAGCCTAAAACTATTTTCAGCTCAATGAAACATCGATGTGAAGCTTCAATAAAAAATAAAGGTTACCCTACTAAGTAATGATAACTCTCTGTTATCGTCAATATTTAATGTATATTGATAGTTACTGGCACATAACTTTTTTTGTTACAAATATTTGAATTTCGTTTTTTGTATTGAATCCAGTATTGAATTCTCTTTAAAATGATATGAAAGACCTTGCATTTTGTGCAACTTAACATTTTTTGTAAGCATACAAACTTAAAAAACGTGACAATTTTGGCCACCACTGTATATATGTGGGTGTGTACTTGTGTTGCTTTTTATAGATATTTTATTTGAAAAAAATAATTTTCTAATTTTTTTATGGTTAAAAATAGTAATAAAACCCTGACAAATTTTTGATCAATTTGTTTCTTTGTTTTTTATCATGATTTAAACACTTTTATTTAAAAACAGGTTAAATATTGTCAAATTAAAAAAAAAAAGATGCTGTGTGTAATATTTTTCTATAGATTACTTTTAAAGTTGTAATTTATAACTGCTTAATTTTAAAATTTATTTAAAGGATATAACTGTACAGTTATATATATTACTGAATATAATATAATAGAATTGTGTTGTAGTAAAAATGTTTTAAGCATTCTGTAAGGAAATCTATGTAAAATAAGGTATATGAAATACGTTGAAGTGATCTGTCGTGGTTTTATTTTGGCAATCACTTATACTTCATAAAAAAATATTAAAAGTTATTTTTAATATTTAAAGTTCAATAATACATTAATAGTTGATATGAAAATTAGACATTGATAGTTTATTTAAATGTATTCTAATATAACTAAAATATTTATGCTCTTAGTTTATTAATTTGCAATATTTTGATATTTTCATGATAAAATTGTTAAATTTCAATTATGTTTTCGAATATATAGCTATCTGAAGAAGAAAGTCCAGAACTACGCACAGCTGTACAAAATCATTTTGAGGCAATCAAAGTAGTAACTGGGGCAGTACATCATAAGAGTCGTCACAGACAAAGTTTGATTTGTTTATCACGCAGGTAATTAAATTTTTAAATCCATAAATCTGAATTTTTCTTTAGAATTTTATGGGAATTCCTTAAAAAGTTTTGAAAGTTATTTTTTTTCGAATTTTTATTCAATTTAGATATTTTTTTTTAGAAAAATTACGTTAATTTTTTGATAAAATATTCTTTGAAGAAAAAAAGGAAATAATTGTTTATGAAAATAGTTTAAATGAACAAAATATATTTTTTAAAATTGATCATGATATTCACTTGTAAATGAATAGTGAATCAAATTAAATATCTTGAATTTAAAATAGATTACTCTAGACAAGATAAGATTACATTTTAACTATACACCAACTACACTAATAAAAGTATGAATATTTTGTGATTTTTCTTTTTTCTATATGAAATTGCAATTAATGAAGTATACAATGCTTTTTCAAAAAAGAAGTAGTAAAAAACATTAATTTACGTGCAGAAAAAAAATCAAGTTATTGTGATTAAATGCATAATTTTTCTTCAATTTTTATAAATTTATTCTTATTTTACTTTGTGAAAACAGACATTGTGTGTTTATATTTTGTAGTATGTTACTATTATGAAATATTTTTATAAAAGAATTGATAGGAATTGTTATAACTTTCATGGATAAAATAAAGAAAACCAAAGTTATTTCTGTATAGTTAAGGGTACCAAACAAAATTATCTTAAAATATTTTGACATAAGAATTTTTGAAAAATTTGTATTACAGGCACAGTGTTGTAAAAATGTTTGAAGAAAGTAGCCAACCATCCACTCGAGCTCCTTTGAAAAGAGGCTTTAGTTTAGATGCTGTCGCCAAGAGAAATCTTTTTAAACTGCAACAAGATAAAACATCTATTGACAAAGTGGAGCATGAACAGTGCAAGCTCGAACCTAAACCTGAAGGAAGAATAATGATCTTAACTGATCAGGTTTGTTTAACTTAATATTTTAAATATAAAAGAGAAAATCTCCTAGCAATTTTTCTTTGATAAATTATTAACTGAGTTTTACTTCTTGATATAAATTAACATTTTATATACACCGGCTGGGTAGTGTAGTTGGTTTGATGCTGGCCTTGTGCAAGTTTGACTTAGGCCCAAGTCAGTGGATTTCCTTGATGCAAAAAACCAGCAGCATCCCCCCCCCCATGTCTTATGATTATGTGGCATTTAAAAGATCCCTTTAGTGCCCATTTGGCTTGGGTATTCTCGAAAAAGTTAAGTTTCTAATACAATTTCGCATCTGAGCACAGGTGCCTTCCTCTGAGGAGGAAACTGGCCATGAAAGTTACATTGTGGCAATTGGTATCTACATATATGGTGCCACACTAAAGAGTGATACCAACTCTTAGGAATGTACTAGGTCTACAATGGTAAAAATACCAACCCCGCAGACCCATTTGAAAAAAAGTATTTCTTAATTCATAATTTTTATATCAAGTGTTAAATATTTGGATATTTTTCTGATTATCTGTGCCCTTATTTCCATATTTGCTGCCATTGGCATGCATTTTGAATATTAGTTTGTTGGAGGGCTTTCAAAATATGTGCTAGGAATTTTTATGTTGAATATTTCATTGTCATTTCATTTACAGAGTTTTTGTTTCCCAAGTGCATTTTTTTGGTCATAATAAATTGTAATATGACTGAAAAGTCAGTTTATGAAAAAGAAAATAGCAAATTTCTTCAGAAGTACATTTTGCGAAGTATTAGAATTAATGAAATTCACATTATGGGCAGTTGCATTTTCAAACAATTAAATTTTGTAATATTGCAATTTAAAAAAAACTGCATGAAAAAATTACAATGTTAAATGGCTGTAGCTAAACACTATTCGATGGCTGTAGAAAAATACACATCAGCTACACATATTTTTCTGTGTTGTAAAATTTCTTTCAAAAATCATAATTTAAGAAGGGAATGATGGATAATAAAGATAGTGAAACAAAAGTTTTCCCCCATTTTTTTGACACCTATGAGTTGACTGAAAGGAGGGTAATCTGAAAATACTAATATTTGTTTTATGTTTGCATAATGTAATTTAGTATATAAAAATCTGTTTCAACATTCTCAACAAAATAAAAATTGAATTTAAATAAATTTGATTGCATCAATTATTTTCAAAGTCCAACTGCTACTTGTCAAAAGATCCTATCCCCCCCCCCCTATGAATTTAATTTTATTAACATTGCATTATGTGTTTAAAAAAACATATTATTAAGAATCAATATGTTCAATACATAATTTTCAATCATCTATCCTTTAAATTTTAAGTTGTGAGTTTTTTAAGGAAATAATACTCTAATTTTGATATAAATTTTCATATAATTAGGTCAAAGAGCAACTGGAAAAGAAGAGGCAAGAATTTATAGGTCTTACTGTTGATCCTGTGATAGAAGAAGATGAAGATGAAAATTAACAGTAAAATTATTTCTTAATGGAAAAAAATTATGTTCATCTATAAAATTTATATATAAAATACAAACAACTATAGAATAATAGAACAATAAATTTAAAATAACTATGTGGCTGCAGAAAAATTTTCAATTAAACAAAAACTTGAAAAGAATCAGAAAGGTGTTACAACTATAAGAATAAATTTAATATTATGATAGTTGTTTTTAAATATCCTTGTTTGTATTGATCTATTACCTTTTGTTCCATACTTTCTATATGAATAACAGTCTTAAATGTTGTGAAAATCATGGCTTGCACATTTATAGCATTTTACCTTATATTAAGAAATTAAAATTGAAATGGTTTATTTTAATATTATTTACTTGGAAACAAATATTATATTTAGGACTGAAAATTATGTACTTTACTTTTTAAAAATATTAGAAATTATCATTAGTTTAAGTATTTATGTGTGTTATTCTGGTTTTTTTGTGTGTAGTACCAGAGCTGCATTTTCTAATTCCAAACATTATTGTACAATATTTGTCTTTTACAACTGCAGTTTTTGAAATGTACAGCATTATTGAAAGCTTTAAAATTGAAAATTTTATTGCCATTTTTTGGTTTTCCAATTTTTTACAATCTATTCAATTATTTTTAAAAAAGAATTGGTAATTAAATAATGGTACATATGAAGAACTTCTATTTTGGATAGTGGTATAAAGTAATTTTTGCATCAGTTTGTATTATTCATGAAAGCAATGTTTGGAGATTAAATGGATCTATTACATTATTAGGTTAAAACCAGATCACTTGTATACATATAAAATTGTTAATGCAATTACATTTACCAAGAGAATGTCCACCGTCCAAGAGCGGATGCAAATCTCATACCTATACCCGTCCGATTCGTAAAATACAATTAAAGTTGCATAGCCACATATGAATTTTCAATTGTAAAAGCTTTTTTGTCTTGTTAAAGAAGATTGGAAGTGGTTTTAAGCTATTTTTATTACTATAGTTAAGCTAAAATATATTTTGCACATTTAATTTTTATAATAATTATGTGAGCTTTTTAATTCTTGATGCAATTTTATAATGTTGAATTTAATTCCAATTTTTTTAATACTTTTATAAAATTTTCTATTTTTGATGATTTTTATGTAATTTAATTAAGACAATTTTGAAAAATTTCTGTAAAGTAATAGGCATAATTTTTAATGCTAATCATTATAATTGTCATAATTATTTTAAATGAAATCTTTTAAGTATGCATTTCTTGTTAAATGCTGCTATTTTTTTCAAACTTTAAAAATCTGCTTTAAAGGACAAAAATTGGTATGGGTAAATTTCTGTGAGAAAAAAAAAAGAAGCAAAATTAATTTTTTAAAAAATTTGTGTCATTAAGTCAATGTTATTTAGTTTATAGTTAATTATATATGTATTTAGCTTATGTAAATGTTGTTTAATATTATGCTCTTACCAATTAGTGATTAAAAATTCTGTTCTAATTAGAGAACAAAATTTTTCTTTTGCTGTATATTTTTAATAGGGATACAATTTTTTATTGTGTAGTATCACATAACTATTTTTGCTCATTCATAGCAATAAAATAAATCTATATATCAATCATAAAGTAATATACATTAGTTACTAATGCTCAAAATAGTGTGAAATTTATTGAAGTTTTTATTATAAGTTAATTTAATTTTTCACTTAACGTTTTTTGATGTCGTGCCAAATAAATGATGCTCAATGATAAGCAAAATATGTACATTCTGGTTCCCTTGTATCAGCAATTGATGGAGATGTAAAGATTTTAGTATTTTTTTAAAAATTGGACATTGTTATATTAGGTTTTGCTGTAAAATAAAAGGAATTAATTATTTTTATAGTAAAATTAAACATTTTAATGATAAATTAACATTGACAACATGAGAAAATAAGTGGGGGGAAAAGGCATTAACTGTAAAAGTATTTTGTTTGGATAGAAACATAAATTTGTTGAGGGTAAAGTATATTGAAAATAGATTATATAAATAATTTGATCTGCAAAAAATCAAATTATTTCAAAAGGATTAGCATTACTTTTGATTATAAACTACTCTATTTAAAAACCTTTTTTTTTTTTCTTAAATAGGATCAAATTTTTACAAGCAGATCTTTTTTTTATGTTAACCTATATTTAATTATAAATAAAGGAATTTTTTACAAAAAAAAATGTTTGAATTTGTAAAGGTTTTTTGTAATTGACTAAAATGTCTTGAATGTATGATTGGAAAGAGAAATAGTATTAATATGTTGTATATAATACAAACTTAAAATTGTTGGTTAGCTAAATTTCAAGTGTCACCATGATGATTTTTTTGTTTATAAATATCTGTGTCACATGCAGATACAAAGGGCCTTTGTACACGTAAGTTCACTTCAAAAGAAAAAATATTGGGAAAGAGTCAATTATTTGGAGATTGATTTTTGTTTATTGTTTTGGATATGTTTCTTTTTTTATCATCCAAAGTTTAAGAAAAATCAAGAGACTATTGTTCTATATTCTTTACATAATATTCCACATATAGAAAAATAGGTCTTGTATTTTTTTTCCTTCTGAATTAGATGAAAAGATGTCCAGTTTCAATACTTATTGTTTGTATTAAATGCTTTTCAGTTTCTGATCTTTTTATCATTCCAGAATTTTTGAAAATCTTCTTTTTTGTTGTTTGTTTAGGAAATTTTTCACATTCCTGTTACTCTTTAAAATTTTATGAAATGTTTGTGGGAATTCAAATTTGTTACTATATAATTAAGCTTTATAATTATATGTTGAAATTTTTTTTTTTTTTGCATTTATATATTGTGATCAGAAAACTTCGATTCATATGAGAAAGTTCTTGTGGGTTAACATTTCTTTTGTTATTAAATATTTATGTCCCATGAAATTAATTGGTTTCTGTTGAGTTTTATACACTTGTTTAGTATTATTTTTGTTTATTGCACACACATTGTTTTTATTCAGATGTGCATTGTATTATACAACTTTTCTTTTACCTTTTGTCTTTCTACAACTGCTATTGAATTAATGTAATGTACAGTTTTTAACCGTGAAAAAAACTGTTATATATGATGCTTTGCAACTTAATGATCTTGCTTATTTTTATTACGGGTTGTATTTATCACTGCTTATTTTTCGAAGTCTTTAACTCTACCTTAATCCTGTAATTGATCTTTAATCTATGTACCTTTCTTCACAAACTGATTTTTCAATGCAAATTTTAAATTTTCTTATTAATTATTTTTATTTAGTTAAAATGCATTTTTCTCAGGTATATCTATTTACAATAGTATTATATTGCTTTTTGATTAAATGGAAATTTGATTTTTATAAGCAAATGCACAGTAAAATCTTGATAATCCAAATTTATTGGAACTCATAACTCAGGCGTTGGCAACCTATGGCGTACAGTACAATTCTCAGTGACACTTTAGGCTACTCTACAAATTTTTCAATTTTTGAGTGGACAGAAATTGTTTTTTGTAATGGAGTTTATTGGACTAACATCATCAGAATTATGGGGAGCAACATTTACGAAAGAATCTGAAAGATAAATTTTGGCATTAAAATTGACATATATTTTGAATTATTGGATGTAATTTTTTTTTAAAGGAAATTGCACATACTCTGCTTTCTATTTTTGATTTTACATATCTATGTGAACAAATCTTTTCTCATGTGAAAAATATTTGAGTCTGCAAAGACAACATTGAATAAGATTTAATAATTGAATGTTCAGAATCGAGTCAAATTGGAAGTCACAAATTATACCCCTGATATTGCTACAAGAGTGTGCAGGGACTAGGTTTACATTAAAATATTTATTTTTTCATTTAACTTTATTAAAGGGAAAGCTTATATGTTCTTATTTTTTTTTAATAAATGTGTTAAAATGATACATAATGCATAGTATAAGCACAATTTTATTTATTTATTTATGTAGAAGAAATAGTAATATTTTGTTTATTTTTATGTTAATAAATATCTTTAAATGATGCGAATTTTTTTATAATTAAACTCTTAATCAATATTCTTGACCTCTGTTCCCTAACTGCATGCATTATTGCAGAAATCAAATTGTTTCAAATGTTTCCTACAGTGTGGCACCCTGAATCATATTAGTTTGACACACCACATGGTGGCCAACCCCTGTGATAAATCAATAGCTGATGAGGAGATAAATGCTATATAAGGCCGAGGAACTTGCTTATTTTAAAGCTTTTACCTAAATCAAAATTTCAACATAGTCAAAGTTGTAAAAATTAAGTATTGCCTCTAATAAAACGTATTGTGTGTATTTTCAATGGAAAGGGTTGTGTAGCAGTATAGTTGGCCAGCCATCGATTGGTACCTGGAAGTATTGGTGTTTGAGATTTAATTTTATAAAATTTTCTTGTATGGAAATAAGGAAGTTTGTACATGTGTGTTAAATTCAATTTAGATTAAAAATTTTATTTGGTGAGAATTTGAGTTTGAAGTACCTACCAAGATTTTATTTCTTTCATTCAGTTGTAAGTTCTACATTATGCTGCTGCCATCGCTGATAGTCCATTAATTTTTATATGAATTTAAAAAAACAAATAATTTTTTTTATAATAGCAAAATGTACATCTGAAAAACATTTTAGAATGTTTAAATGCTAAAAATAAGCATAATGTATCAAAAACTTTTTATTTATGTAGAAATATTGTTTCACTGAATTTATATCTCAGTGTCATTTTACACATCACAAAAAATTAAAATACAGCTTTGATTCAATTAAGAGCATTTTTACCACATCAAATTAAGGCAAGAAAGTTTAACATTTGGGTTTATTCAGTTTATATATAGGATATATAAATATATATACTGATACACACAAATATTGCCTATTTTACTATTAATATAATTTTTACAGATATATATATACATGTGTGTGTAAGAAGTAGAACAGATAAATATTGTAATTATTACTATAATTGACCTCTATAAATGTGTTTGATTTGTTCATGTTTTTTAACATTTTAATGAAACTAATTAACATAGTTTTTTTTTTGTAGCTTGTAAAATTTTTTGAATATTAAACATATCTAAATTGAAACAAATTTATAAAGTAAAGAATAAAAGTACATAAGAGAAATTCCAACTAAAAGTCATGGAATCATTCAACATTTATTTCATCATAAAATATTTCATTTCATGAAATCATTTATTAAATGGGAAATTAATGATACATTATGTTTAATTGCTACTTATTTTGGAAACTGTTTTTACAAAATAATCAAATTGAAGAAAGGATACTCAAGATTTTACTTGTGTTTTATATTTTTGATAACTTAATAATAATTTTTCAAATGTATGTTTGTTTTATTCATGTTTATTTTTCTACTTTTATATTTGTCTACATTTATATTGTTAAAATACTTATCAATGCAAAATAATTTTACACATTTAAATCTATGCATATTGTCATGCATCTTCAATACATATATGTAAACAATACTGTGCATTTATTAAATATTTTACTTATGTTGTATACAAATCATACTACTTAGTGACTGAAAAGAACTATTTTAATTTCTTTTTTATCTCTGAGGACCATTTATGCTTTACTCTTAATATTGTTACATGCAATAAAATATCAACTTCTAGCACAGTACATTTTAATGTTTTCAATATTTGTAATAATATTATAAAGGTTTCTTATAATATTTTTCCCCTCTGATTTGTTGTAAATAGTTAATGGAGGGCCATTTTAATACTTAGTGTTTATTTAGACACTTTATTTCTATGCATGTATATAGCATTGCTTGTAATAATAATTCTGTGGGTGAATTTCATGTTAAAAATCATAAATTAAATATAAAGCTTAAGAATTCAAAACTTCAGCTACAATATAGTTTTGAATGTCTTTAAGCATTCAAAAAAAAAAAAAATATCCAGATATATTATACAAGATATTAATTTTGAAAATATGTACTTCATACTGAAATAATAAGTGGCAACATTGACTAAGCAATGTTTTCTGTGTCAATATTGCAGCTATGTTTTAGAAAGTTAAATGAAAAATATATTAGTTGATTATTCTTTCACCATTTAAATTTTTCTGGTTACTGTAACTCATTTATTTGTATTCTGTTTAAATCTTTACATTCCTAAAATTAAATATACATAAAAGAGTATGAATAATTGTAATCATTCCAGTTATTTGTATTTAGTTTTTTGTTGGAAGAATTTCAAATATAATATTTTAAATATTAAATAGGAAAAAAAATGTTAATCAAACTTTTTAAATTCAAATTTTAAGTAATTATGTTTAACATCAATTTTATTGGAGTTTGTAGCTTTTTTACACCTCCTCTCCTCCTTTTGAATTATATTTTAACTTTAAAAATATTTCAATGTTATGTAATAGATCTTATTATTGTTACTTGGGAACATCAAAATTTTATATTAATTTCTATTGCAACTCATATTTATTATGATATATATATATTTAATAATTAAAAAAAAAGATATTTATATTTGAACTACGTATCTAAAGTAACATAAAAAATATTAGCAATCTAAAATAAAAATATTAGCGTAAAATTTTTTTTTGGCATATTCAGTGATTTTGTCATTGTTTATTTCAGTGTTGTAATTAAATTATCTGAACCTGGAAATTCCACTTTTAAAAGTTTTAATGAAGAAAGGACAATTTTTTAGCAGTGTAACAACAAACATTGTATTAAGACATTATTTAAAGAAATAAAATTATTTTTCTGTGATATATTTTTAATCTGGTTAGCTTATACTTCTATTAATCTTTGGGAAATGTCATAGAAATATGTAGTTATTTTCTTCATTAAAAATTATTTGTTTAACTTTATTGTACTGTATTTATTTTTTTGCACATTAGCAATGTTACTTATGTGATTATTTATAAAAATTACCAAAGTTTGTAAAGTGTAAAAAAGAACCTATCAGTTTTGTTCCCAGCTAAAATATTTTTGATTTATATTAAATGTATTTAAAGTATAAATTATTATTTTAAAGACTTATAAAAAGATGTTTTCTATGATATGCCAAATATAAATTACAGATTGATTTATTCTAGGTTTTTTTAAAAAAGGGTTTGGATGCAAAAATATGTCCTTTATGAAAAGTGCATAGTTGGAAAACAATATGAAACTTTTTTTTATTTGTATACTCTTGGAAAAAATATTTAATTATTTCAAAGAGTAATGTATTTTGTTAATTAAAATTTAATAAAATAAAGTGCATCTGTCCAAGCTTTATAATAGAGGGTCACTCATTAAAAAGTATAAAAAATATTTAAAATTTATCTCTAATGGCCCTTTAGTAGTGCAGATAAATAAATGAACATAAGTTTGAATCAACCATTGTTCTGAAATGTGCCTGTGATATAGGATTCTATTTGAGTAGAATGTTTGGCTTTTAAAAGGCACATGAGATAAGTTTGGAAGTTCATCAGATTGGCCTCTGGAGTCATTCTAGGATGAAACTTTAAATCTATTGCAAACATTCTTTTAAATTTGAACTTAATTATAAACATGCTTTTTCTTTCAGTTAAATAATTATTTCTAAATTATCATAGAAAATTTATTATTTTATACACTTGCATGTTTCCACTTCTCTGTATAAAATTTAAATTCACTTTTTATATTTAAAAAAATATTTTTCTTATTAATGATAGAAATTTAAGAAATAATTATATATTAAGTTATTGTGTTTGAATATGTGTTAAAAATACTGAATTGCTATCGCACAAATTACCAATAGTTATCATAAAAATAAGAGATTTATTTTTAAATTATATATGTATTTAAAAAATTATGAAACATTTGTGTTACTCTCAAGTGATATATCTTTTTGCTTTTTCATATGTAAAATGATATAAATACTGTTTAATTTATCTCGCGCACGCAATGAAATATGTCATTGTTCTCGGAACAAATTGACTGAGACAATAAAACTTTGTTTGCAAGTAATACTTTTTTATAATGTTATAAATTTAATTATAGAAAAGTGTGAAATGTATATATGTGTGTTTAAACAACATAATTGTGTAGTAAGAGATTTCAATTTTATGTGTAAAATAAAATTACTACATTAGTATTTTTTTCTGTCAACTATGTCTACGCTGTTAAATGAAATTAAATTCAACCAATAGAATATTTTGAAATTTGAATTTGCCAACATTAATGAGCTTATTTTCAACCCTGCAATAAATATCCAAGTATTACAAGATGGAATGATTTCTTGTAATTAATAATAGCAATAAAATTATTAAAAACATTACATTAAAAAGTATGATATGTGTTTATAAATGTATGTTAATGTTTTTTATTATATTAGTTTTCTAGGAGAGAATATTTAATTTGTATAAATGCTTTCATTTATGTTTAAGATCATTAAAAATTGTACCTAAGCAGTTTTCTTGTATGAACTTTTATCTGTATGCAGCTTAGAATCTGTATATTTTAATGATAATTTTACCGCCTGAAACGTATTATAATATAATATTTTATGAAACATTTCAAGTAAACGTCAGTTATAGATATAAAAAAAAAATTCTACAATCTCCCTCCCCCCGCGTATAACAATATCTAAAATTACCCTTTAGTTAATTTTTTCTATTGTAACTTAGAAAGTCATGATTATTGAGTTTTAGCAAAATGTCAGGGTGGAAGTTGAATAGTATTACATTATGTAGGAGGAATGTTAATTTTGAATACGATTTGTACTTGTTCTTAAATTATGTATTTTATTTAAGTGAAGAAATTAACACATTTTGTTTGTTAATGAACAAAGAAGTTTAAGGTCAAACAGACGCTCATCGTTAAAAAGTGAAAATGCAAAGATATATTTTTTTGTTAAGTACTTGAAAATAAAGGACTGATGTTTTTTGACAGTTTTTGAAATAAATATTTTTTGTAGCATCCTTTCCCTTTTTGCTCAAAAATCTGTTTTACGTATGAAATGATCAGAAAAGCTGTATAAAAATTATTTCTTAATTTTCAACAAATATTCCTGATTAGTCATTCTATTTTTAACATGTATTAGTTATTTTTTGCTAGTAAATATAATTTAATAAAAAAAAATGTAGTTATTTTTGAAAATTTATCATTATACACTTTTCTACTTCATAAAAATAGTAATCTTAATGCTTTTTTATTTAACTCCTTATTAAAATAGTTGTATACATACAAAATAGATGTTGATGGAAGAACACAAAGTAGGGTGGCATTAATAATGAAGTGTGTGCAAATTTTGGCAACGTTAACTTCTCGTAAAAAAAACTTTTCCTTTGTAATCATTATTAATTTCTTATGAAAATCAAGTATTGACAGTTCAGATGTTAAAACGTATTATTCTGTTTTAGCTACAGTATAAAACTGAAATAGTTTTTGAATAATTATCTGCTTATTACTTCTGAAAGATTTGATTTGGTAAAAATATTTCAAAATTTGTTTATCTTTTCTGAAACAAAGCATCAATTACCCAAAACATATTCATATATTATTCTGCTGTAAAAATACTAAAAGCAGATTTTTAGCTGCATATGGTTTTTTCAAGAAAGAAAATTTAATAATCACAAGTTTACTTTATTACAATTAATATTTTTCTGCTTGAATGTTGTTGTAAATAAATATATATACATACATCTATACTTTTTATAACAATTATTGTAGATTAGAAATTTTGAGATGTACAGCAATTCTCTTAAATATTAAAGATTTCTTTTCAAATCGTTAAATTTTTTTTCAATTTTCTTTTGCAACATTGTAACAATCACATAGTTTTTTTCGATGTTTATAGTTTCTTTAAAAAACAATATATTGTATTATCAATAACACAGACACTTTTTCTCATTAAGGGGACATGGTATGATTTATATAAAATTTTTTTGGTTGCCTCCTATGCGTATGTGTGATGTAAAACAGATTTTGTGCTCAAAATTTCATAAAAAACTAACCATTTAATTTTTTTTAAGGGAAGAACTTGAAACTTATAAAGTGATTTTAAAATGATGCTACTTCTACAAAAATTAATGTACATAAATCAAATTTGATTTACAAGTACGTCAAACTATGTATAACAAAAGTTGGTATGGGTTTTTGCAATAACATGGTTGGTATTCGTACAATACTTCTTTTTATGAATCCTGATTGAAAATTCCATAAAGAATGTGTAAATTCTAAATTCAATTATTTAAAAAAAAAAATTGCTTTGATTGAAAAATGCACACCAACTTTTTTTCTACATACTATTAGCAACAAGTGAAAAAAAATTTCCAAGTGTTAGGACAAAAGCCTTAGCATTTTAAATGAAGACAAACTAGTTATTTTATCTTTCCTAGATAAGTCAGTTTCAAGTTTTGATTTGACATTGGGATGTGAATAAAAACAAACACAACTCTGCATTTTTCAAATTTTGTAACTTTGTAAAAAAGTATAGTTTAGATTTTTTGTTGATTTGTCCCCTTGACTCAATTATTTAAATTCCAATTCAAAAATTGATTGATCTAAGCTTCTATAGTACTGAATTCCTTTTATAGCACAAACAATAAGAAATTTACCTTAAAAACTATCAATTAAAATGCAATAGCATAAATACATTAATTATACTGTTTGGATACAGTTGCCGAGTCACACAAAATTTTTTTTGTGAACTTCATTCTTCTAATAGAAATTATTGTAAGAAAAGTCATTAAACTATACATTTCATTATCAGTATAACGTTTTTTGGATTTATAGCCATCTCAATGTAAATGTTAAAGAACAGTTATTTCAGTAAGAGTTTCTGACAATTGTTAAATGAAGCATAATTTAAAAATTGTATTTTCACTAAAAGTAATTGGTTTTGATGTAAACATGTATATAACTTTAATATTTCATAGTCAACAAAAATATCTGATTTACGAATATAAAATTTAGCATTCATGTAAAAATTCCTATGGAGAAAAAGAATCCATATTGAACATGAATTAGTCAAAATATTCTATTTTTTCTTGGTTGGTTATTAAGAATCAATTTTAAAATGTCCCCCCCCCCATTTTTTTTGTGACATGGTACAGTTGAATTTAAATTTACAGAAAGACTGAAAAAACATAAAAATGATTTTTTTCAAAGGATTTACTAGTTTTATGAAATATATCAAATTTGGTTTACCCATGGATACAATTAACATTACTGTGGAGATTTAGAATATTTTGATGCACAAACAAATGTTGAAAAAAGAAAATATAAATTTACTTTAACCAGTGTCATCTTAATGACCAGTTCTTCATACTCGACAAAAATAACTATCAGTTCTGCTAATTTAACAAAATCTTATCAAGGTTACTGATGATTAGATTTCATAATTTTGATACTTGCATATTATACCATCGACCAATTTCGCCAAATGTTGTCATCATTACTATTGTGTTCAAACATTATCACAGTATTTGGTGATGCCTTTTGATCGAATGGGATTGGTTGACAATACAATACATAAGTACCCTAATTTTGAAAGAAAAAGATAAGGATGACTTGAGTTATAGTAGTATGTGAAAATTCAGAGGTTTGATATTTTACACTAAAGAAACTTTTTAAATATAATGTAATTCTGTTAAACAATTTTCACAAAAATTAAGTTAAATGAACAATTTTCTTTAGAAAAATGTAAAACATTTTAAGATTTAAAATATTTGACTTAATATTCTCAAAAGTATTATGTACTATGTAGGTAGTCTTGAGTTCAGCATTTACAGCAGATGATAAATTAAAGAACTCTGATCAAGATTCAAAATTACTGTGCTACATCAATATTTCATTTGGTTAAGACAAATGCCAAAGCAAATAAACTGCAGTTGAATTATTAAGAAAGGCAAAGCAAACCTTAGAAGTGAAGGAAGGATGGAATATATGGTTCCAAAAGGCACATGCATTAATACCTTGACTTACACGATTTTCAAATCTCGTTCATTCGTCTTTTTTTCATCACTGTAACTCGGGCGGAATCAGAGCCTGATAAAATTGGAAATGTGATAAAAGAAGTTGTCAATCTTGGCAGGCAAATAAATTTTTAAGTACAGACATTCAGGATCTACTGTATCCCCACAATCTGGAGCTCATAGAAATGTATGAGCAAGACATTGAAGAACTTTAGTCTTTAGACCCAGGTCAATCAGATTGAATAATGGTTTGGAATTTGACAGAAGGCCTTAATTTAATTGAAAAAGAGTTAGAAAATGCAAATTTCAATAAAGAGAATATTTTTTCAACAAAACAAGGAATAAAAAAAATTATTAGCATGTTACAAGGAAATTTTGAGGATGAAAAAAAAAAATCTGAGTTTTCATACTGAGATTTTAAGAAACCTTCCACATCAAAATAACTTCAGGTTGCGATTTTGTATTTGTGTTATCTAAGATTTTATTAAACATTTTCTTTCATCTCCAGCCCCAATTAAAAATAATTTATATACAAAATTATACCCCACAACTTACAGGGTTATCACTCAGTAACACCTATCGCATAATTCTGGGATATTACTGTATTCCACCCATTTGTGAGTTCAGAGGGCAGATGTTGAAATGCTTATAAAATTTTTCTGACCCTGAATTGATATGTGAGAAAATAAATAAGACTCATTGTGTACTGTAAAAATGTTTTTTAATCACACTATACATAAAATATATTATTTTAAGTAGTTACAAAAGAATGATTTATTCTTTTATTTTCTAACAATATCTACAATAAATGACTTAGCACTCCTAGTTATAAAAATACAGTCCTTTAAAAAAGTTATTAATAAGCTTACAGATCTGTTTTTACTCCCATACTCAATGGTATTGCTTTCATTTCTGTCCTCATGCACAAAAACTCAGCGCAAACACACATAACGGTAACACAGATGATGTTCAGTAGCCACCATGAAAAAGTAGATGGAAAAGCCGAACTGTACCACCAGCATAAGCATAGATGAATTAAATGGGCTGTTACCGTAAAGTCCAGACACAACTTTGTTCGTTGTACAAAATACCACAAAACTGAAGAGCTGAAAATGCAGATTTAATATAAATTATGTTTAACAAAATATAGGGTGATTCATAAAGTATACAGTTTAATGCACTACAAGTCAAGAATAATGTAAGATCTTATATGTGACCTGTAATAGAATTGTATGGGATTGTTTTAAATTTTGTTAGAGACAGTCACAGACGTTAGCATAGTTAGCTTCGAGGGGGGCCTTGTATCAAAATTCCCTTTGGGGCCCCCTTTTTTAGATATGGGAGTCCTGTTAATGGGACTGTAGTTACACATGCTGGGGCTCCATATCATTGACACCCTGGTCACAGATGTTCTACATACGAACCCTTAGTCCCATAAGACCCATAGAGCAGGTAATCCATTTCACCCAAATGCGTGTTAGGGTATCTGAATCAAGTCCATCGATAGTGTCTTGATATGCTGTTTCAGTACCGCTAAATCAACAAAAAGGGGAGGGATGATTACCTTGTCTCTTATGTACCCCCATAAAAAAACCATACACTGCTACTTCTGGGTGACCAAGTGTAGTCCCATGGCTCATCCAATCTATCCGTGAGAGAGATGTTTATAGAGGTAATCTCCCACGTAGGCCAACCAGAGTGGTGGTGCATCATCCAATTGGAGAATGAAGTTGTCAATATGGTCCTGCAACTGTAGCATCAACCAAAGAGTTTACATATCCAAAAGAAAGAGGCACCCATGACAGTTTGCATATGAAAAAATAAGTGGCATTCACTTTCTTTTTGGACACTGCAAAGAACACATTTATCTTAGGGGAATCTCGTATGTATTGCACAGTGGCTATTTCCTGTGTCACTTCTGTCAGGGGCGATACAAACTTTCAAGAATAAATCTATTTTATGGTTTGCTCAGTTGGTGTGTCTTTGACTGTTACTGTTTTGCAGGATCAAAAAAGTATATACTTCTTTATAAATTGCCCTGTATTGTTTAAAAACAATATTACACAGGCAATGATTATTAAAAGGAAACTATTCAAATTAATGATTTTTATCAAACTTGCATCATTCAGCAATGTTCATGTCATAAGAATAATTCACATTTTTACATATTAGCAATATTCTGTAAATTTGAAATGAAAAATAATTATCAAAATATAAATTCAGTCTGCTTAGTAAAATAATAAAAAATTCTCTTTTCTGTTTACTTTTTAAAAAATGATTAAAAGCCAACGTCAAATACTGGGATATAAAATAATTATTTTGAAGTTGACTAGGTAATAAATTTGTTATATTTCTGAAACAATTCTAAGAAATAAACCCTGAAGAAAAAAATTACATACATTGAAAAGTTTCTTTAAATATTCCATAGTAAAAGACAATTTTATTTTACAATTGGAAAGTATAAAATTTTAAGTAAGTATATATTATTCAAATTTGTCAAGAGAATTGCTTTATATTTATAGAATTTACATTTTTAAAACAACATATACCTGTGTTGATTTAAAATACTTGATGAAATGGATTATTACAATAACTCCTCAGATGTATTGATAAAATTTTAAAAATATTTCAATAAATTATAATTGAGGATTAATGATCGCATTTTTAAAAACTTTATTTCCTAAAAATGCTATTATTAAATAACTATAGCTGAATTTTGGAATTGAGAAATCTCTTAAATAGTGTGCACAAGTTTCTTTATCCTGAATATATATACACAGTGGTGGCCCAAAGTCCTGAACACTCATTTTTAGCCCACTTTTTTGTTATGAAATTTTCATACTATCTTAACAATTGATATTAGTTCTAATGTATTTTTTTCCTATTGTTTTCAAATTTGTTGGTAGAATTTAAGTAAATTAAATAGTCTTCGACATTTTGAAAAAACCATAATGAGACAAGGTTATTGAAATATGTAGCAATTGTTTTTCAACCGATGAAATGCTCCTTTCTTCCAACCAATTAGAGGGCAGTAGTGATTAAAGACTGGAAGTAGAATGTGTACCATGCTTTAATGTATTAAAAGCGGTTGCAATTTGAAGTGTGTGGATGAAAAAAAATTCAGAATTACTGGTAAATTTTTATTTCTGCCTTATAAAAAAAGGTACAAAACAATACTTTAAAAGGAGGAAAGTAGCATTCATGCAATTTTTAAATTGCATGTTAAACATACCGTGTTTGTAAAGTTTTGTGTTATTTATTCTATGTAAATTATGTTTTTCTAGATTGCGTCATTCTGTACATAAAGCATTTTTTGTGTTCAGGTAGCTGTACTATAAAAAAATATTTGTTGTATTGAAAAAATAGTAACAGATTGAAAACCAGCATGAAAAAACACATTATATCAATAGTTAAAATAATAGTATAATATCTTCACAAAAAATTAAGTCAAGTATAAAAAATTAGTTCAGGATTTTTTGTCACCACTCTATAATGTACAGCATACAACTAGCTACTATTTTAATAATCAGTATTACAACCTATTAAAATTCTAAGGGTGACTAAAAAATGTGTGTGAATATTTCTTTAATGATAAAACAAATAATTATATTTTAAAATATTTTTTGTTGGCTATTAAGTTTGAGAAATATCAATATTTAGGTATTAGATATTTTAAATCTAAAATATTTTTATGCCTAAAAATGCATACTTAAATCTTATTCAATGCAATATGATCACACTATAATGTGAATTCTTATTTACTGCATTACATATATCCCCCCCCCTCGATTTAAAAGTTCCTAAATATAAAACTAGTGCATTTTCTATTTTGTACAACAAGACTAAAATTATAAAGATTCAATAAGTAAGTATTTCACATACGCAGTAATCATTTTACTTGAAATTTAACTCACAGTAAAAAGTTCATCACAGATGTAAAATAATAATTTGTTTCAGGTATCATGATAAAAATTTGTGACACTGTATTTATTCGAATCTAAGCCAATATCGATTCTAAGTTGCATCCCTAATTCTCAACACTCGTTTTTGTGGGGAAAAAAATTAATTTATTGTACCAGTACTAAAAACTTTTTAATACATACATGAACCTGCAATTGCTCTAACAGTCAATACCATGTTTAATTTCTCCATCCAATGAATTTTTCTACCTTGAATTTTTAGCAACATTAACATTTGAAAAAAAACTGTGGCTTAGATTCTAAATAAATAAGGTACATAATTTTATGAATGACAAATAAGAATGTTATAAAATAACTCACCAACAAAGTGAATTCAAAAGAAAAGACCCAGCAAGACAGCGTCCATGCAAGTCTTTAACACTTATTACCTTTAGGGAAGAAAAAAAACTAACAAATTAATACAGAATTTTTGGTACTTATTAATTAAAGAGCCATGAAGCCAAACACTGCAACATGTAGAAAACATGTCAAATACTGTTATACATATATATTGAAAGTATCTTATCAGTAAGTAATGTTTTTATAAACACTATGCATTCTAAATTAAATTCAATAAATAACTGTTAAAGTCTAATAATGGCAAACTATAAAACAATTAAGAAATTTTAATTTATCATCATCAAAAACATTCTCATTATCTCACTCTGGCCATTTTCAGCAAACAAAACTTCTGATTAAACAATGTGACTTAAAAAAAATGGGTACTTACGTATTAGATTCACCACAGCAAAATGGGCACCATGCAAATTGCACCTTGATATCAAAACAATATTCTGGTACTTACACATACTATTGCAACAATTGCCAACTCCATTAATAACTTGTCAAGTTGGTAATCCTGATTTCCTTTGTGTTGTACATGCTGAATTGGCAACCACACACAGGTGCATTGTTTCATATAATGTCACCAATAGGTTCTGATAATACAAAAGCACCAAGATTCCTAACACATTTTATATGCAAAAATACCAATCAGTTTTTGGTGGAAAATGGCACAATTCGCAAGGAGCCAATTTTGCTGCAGTGACGTTAATACGAAAGTAACAAAAAATGATTTATTAGTTTTAAATAACAAGAGGAATTGTCAGCCAATGAAATTATTGGCATTGTCTGGCTCTACCATCATTTCAATAATGTTTACGGTCAATAGGATAAAACATAAGAGCCAAATCAGTAAAAAAGGGAGTGTGCGTATGTGGGCAAAACTTCCCATACAAACCCCATTATTTTTTTACAGGCTATGTAGTCTCTTAGCAACCAATGCAAATTTTAATATGTCTAATTGAAGATAGAAGAAAGTGATATCAATGGTTTGGTTACGTTGAGTGAGTGAGTGAATATTAACGTCCCACTGTTCAGCTACACGAGGGCTTTTGGGGACGGTCCGCGTAATTTTGAACCATGGTCAAGTGACGCGGACGACACCTGAGCTGGCACCCCCTCTCCTAACTACCACACCACACCAACGGGAGGACGTTTGAGCTCTCGACAGATTTAATGTGCATCGCTCCCCTACACAGCAGGTCTTCAGTGGTACTGGGATCGAACTCATGACACGCTAGCCATGATCCGATGCCTAGACCACTTGGTTAGGTTGAACTACTTCCCATTATTTCCCACATATTTCAATATGTTCAGTGAAATCTTCAATCTGTATCAATACAGGTGGTTCAACAGACCATTGGTAGATTAATAACTGAATTTGAGGTGAATGATTTGAAAATTAAAAACAGTGTTGGATTTATATACATTTTACCGTGAGATTCATGTTACCACAGAAATGGATGAAAATTTCTGAGTTGAAATAAAATCCACAATTTCCAAAAAATTGTTGAAGTATTCATAGTTTTAGCATAGATATTTAAATCTATCAAAAACATGTATTTCTTTCATTATTTTTCCCATGCCCCCCCCCCCATTAAGAAATCATATTTTCTTCATTTTTAAAAATGTTTGAGTCAGAGAAAGTTTATTAATGTCATATTATAAAGCTATTGGAGAGAGGCTTCATAATTTTGAGCCTCAGTCAAGTGACGAGGGCAACACCTGAACACGCACCTCTCTCTCCAAGATTTAGAACCATGATATATTTAATGTGCATCAGTCTCCTCTACAGGGTGAGTCTTCAGTAGCACTGGAACTCGACCCCATAAAATGTCGCCCACAAGTTCATGACCCTAACCATTAGACTACAATGGCCACTGAAAAATTGTGATTTCTTTTGGTGCTATTTGGCAAAATTTTTTGGCATCAGAAGAATCAGAGGTCCCAATTTTATCCCATATACCATGTCATTTCAACTGGAAATGCCAAAAAATTAGTATCACGAATTTAAAAATTTGAACTGCTTATAATTACAGAGTTTTTCGTGTAAGTAAGTAACTTACTTAAATGTGAATCAAAATGCACATTAAAACTTATGTTTTTGATGTTTCTTCCTGTTAAAACTTTCAACTAAAATTTAAAAAAAAAAAAACCGTTCTAAATAGGGAAAAATTTACTCACCTTAAATAGAAAAATCTGATCTAATGATGGACTATAACCTGAAATTGTGTCAGTCAAAAATACCCATAATCCTAATAATCCATAGAAAATTGCTTGAATTGTTATTATTTGGCTGACGAGGAGAAATGGGTCCCAAACAAAATATCGAAAATGACCACGCATTTTTCTGTATTGTCGTATTAATCACTAAACTTTAATATTAATAACTGTTGAAACATTCTGGGATGGAGTTTCTGAAGGAAAATAAGCAAGTAAACAATTCACTGAGAAGTGCTTACGTATAGCTCTGGCTATATACATTCGTTGATTTGATTATTGCAAATACTGCCAAACAAGACTATACATTTGTTGATTTAATCGTTGTGTGCATTGCCAAAAAGGGGTTGCATTTTTCAACATTTCATCTTTTTTTAATAAAATAAAATATAAGTATGGTTTAAACAAATTTTTGTAAAACAACATTTTTGTAAAAATATTGAAAAAATTAAAGGCTATATGTCTATTGTATTAAAAGAGAGGGTGGGAAAATGAGAAAGTATATCTGAAGTAAAATTGGTGAAAGCAGGAAATTTGTCAGGCTAAGAGTAGAGTTAAAGAGAGGGCGAAATGTCAAGTTATCTCGCTTTAGGTAACCTTGAAAGAAAAGAACTCTTTTTATTGGTGCATGTGTAATAATATGATAATTCAGGGCAAACTAGTTTGGCACTGTTGCATTTTTTCATGCTTTTGCAATTCTTTGACATAGGAAAAAAATGTTTTTCCTTCTACCTAAAATTATGAAAATTTTCCATTCATTTTTTTTATTGATATGATTAAAAGTGAATTCAGAATATTTTTGAAGAGGATAAATGCTTTGACTTATATTGAATGGAGAACTATAATATTTTTTTTCAAAAAAGGAGCTCTGTCTCTCCGCATCCTTTATAATCATAAAATAACAAAGTTGACAAAACCAGTAACGTATTTTATTTGAATGCTCTCGTATGATGTATTTAAATTTATAATTTCAAAAAATAAATTATGTTTGTTAATCCAATATCTTTTGATGAGAATTCTGATTTGAGGCAGGACTCTTGGTTCAGCATTTGGCATCATAATCGAAGAATCTGCCGCTATTGGCGACAGATGACGAGCTTAATGCTACTTTTGCCTCTCCTCTGCGAGAGATATTGCCTTCTCTTTAACGACTTTTCCAGCGATAAATTGTATAAACACAAATATATATTGGAGATAGTAATGGAATATTCTCTCATATATTTTTTCCGAGAAAAAAGAAAAGAAGAATGAATTTTATTTTCTGAATTATAATTTACATTTTCCTGAAAATTGAAGTTTTGTTTTTCAAAATGCGATAACTGATTTCTGTTCAACAGCTGCAAAGGTGAAATTAATGGAGCGAAAAAAAAAAATTAAAGGTTTCTTTATTATTTGGCAGTGTCGGTTTATCCATTGGGTGCTTGGGGCGGACCCCGGAAGGGACTTAACTAGAATTTCTGACTATAAATTTGCATCCGCCAGTGCCAAAGGGGCCTGTAGATCTTCTGCGCCCAAGGCCTGAAATGAGCCTAAACCGGCACTGTTATTTGGTACTTTTGAAAAATTTGTATTGTTTTTTTACTGTATGTGCATTTGCTTACATGAATTTAGGTATAAAATATGTTTAAAATAATTATAGTTAAAATAAAAAATTTAAATTTAATTGATTCTGTTTGTGTGTGCTTGTATTCATATGCACATGCCACTGAAAGTCTGCATACAGACAATCATCTTTCATATTCATGCAAAGATAGCTAATTAAATGAAGCTTTTCTGAATCAATACTATTTTTTGTTGGTTCGTAAATTCAAATAGTATAAGCAACAATCACCTGATTATTACATAAAATAATACAAATATTTTCACTTGAGAATAGCACAAATTGTGTGCATCAAAAGTCTAGGTACACTGGAAAAAAACCTTTACAATAAAGGATTATAACTAAAAGTCAATACTTTTTAAGTTATTCTGTTCTTTCTATAACTCTCTCAACATATTTGACAGGGATTCAACCTGCTTAGTTGTCTCATTTGGGATTATTTTGCTCCATTCTTCTGCTATGACAGATTTGAGCATTTCCTTGAATGTTATTATGTTCTCCTTGATTATTTACTTGAGTAAATTTCACAAATTCTGTATTGTACTTAGGTCAGGGTACTGGAATGACTTATGGAATTGATTTGGGACATGATAGAACAGTCATGACTTCAGAATGTAAGCCATTTACTTGGTACCTTTGTCCTGCTGAAAGTAAAAATCATCACTTGCCCCAAGTTTCTCGGCTCTTTCCTTGATATTTTACTTCAATAAGTTCAAATAATCAGTTTTGTACATTGCTGATTCAATAAATTCCAGATTAACAATCAAATGTCTTTCTATGCACCCCCAGACATTATACCTCCTTGTCCATGTTTGATAGTTGAAAAAAGATTCTCTTAAGATCTGTGCAAGAATTTTTGCAAGTTCATTTTTGTCCATTTTAATTTCGAAAATATAAAAGTTACTATCAATTGAAATTATTACATTTTTCCAGTAATTATGTGTTCTATTTGGATGTTTTTTGGCAAAGGTCATTCTCTTAGCTCTGTTCACTCGAGAAATGAATGGTTTCTAGAATGCAACTTGACCATGATTGTCATCCTTTTTCGGTTCTCTTCAAATTGTAGTTAAAGTCACATACTTTTGCAATATCTCTGCAACACTTTTTGCAATTTGTGAAACTTATAGTCTCAGATTTATTTTTACAGAGCGTATTACAAAGCAAGATTGTCAAGGTGACACTGAACACGAGCGGCCGGATCTTGGCTTGGACGTTAAAATTTTAGTTAATGAACACTTATTGAATCAATGAATGTCTCCTATTAACAGTTTCAGCAATTGCTTTAAACATTTCTCCCTTTTCTGAAGATCTATGATGATTTTCTTTTAATAATATATCGATCTCTTTTCTGTTACCTGCCATGGGATTACACAAGCTTTCAAATCTCAAAACCTAAATAAATCCTAAAAGAAGCTCATAATTACTTAAAAACACAATTCAGTGCAATTATTTGGCAATAAAAGTTCTATTTTGTAAGTGTACACAGACTTTTGGTGGGGGTGATTATCGGTGGTCATTCTTGTTTTTTCATGTTAAGGTTAATTTTGTTGCTGTTGTTTGAATAAGGAAATTTTGTAGAATCCCTAAGATCTTTTCTGAAGTGAGATTTTAATATTAATTACAGCATAAACACATAAGGTGATTGCCTGTACGCAGACTTTTGGAGGCAATTTTATACCTTTTACCTTGTCATGGAGTGTATTATAATACTTTGAGGAATTGAAACTTCCTAATAACCTTTCCTGATTTTGTAAAGATCAAAATTTCATTCAAAATTAATCAAAATTAAAAATTTTTTTTAAAACCAGGAAATTTATATTTTTTGTTGAAGTTTGAAAAGTGAGGTGCCAGCTTAGGTGTCATCCTCGTCACTTGCGTATGTCTCCAATTTCGAGGTCACCAAGAGCCCTTGTGTTCCTTCCTAGAGTAATGTTTATGATCTCTCTCTCTCTCTTATTCAACAAATATTTCATTATATTTATCCTAATAATAAAGCGGAATAGGATTGTTATTTGATAAAAGTAAAATTTTTGATATATTTCTGATAGTTCATTTTTATCAGTTTAGTATTTTGAGGTTTATTGAAACAGACTCACCTTAAAAATTTGTGGCCACAATAGCTAAGTGTTCATGATTGTGAATTTATGTCCTCTATTGTTTGTGTTGAATCTTGTGTTCAAGTTCTGTGCGATTAAAAACCAGACATGTAAAAGGGCTAATGTCAAAGCTGAAACCCTTTATGTTGGTATGGAGTGGAAGTTTGGAGATTGAGATGTTAGCTCAGCCATCATGTTGTAGCTTGAATGCGGTTCAAAATTATGAGATCCATTGCCAATAACCCTTATGTAGCTTCGAAAAATGACACCAGCAAATGATCAATCAATCATCTTGATGTTTTATGTTTCTAATCAAAGCAGAATTTTTATTCAGTTTAAATCTTTATTTTATATTTAGTAATTCATTTTAACCATCAATAATTATAAGTATTATTATGGGACACACAATTTAGAAGCTATTTGAACTAAAATCCCTATGTGAAAATCCTTTATTCTGTGAAAGATATTTTTACTTACAGTTTACATATTTTACCAAGAAACAACATAGACTGATTTAAGTAGAAAATTATATTAGATTTTCTAATTACTCTCTTTTGAAATCTTAAAAAAGTTTAGCATGTTCAAAATGTTTTATCAGAGGGCATATTTTGACCTTTATAATTTTATCATTAATTGGCTAAAGTCATGTCTTCATTGTTATACAAAACTCCTTGCTATTTCATTACTGTATTTTACTAAGTTGAGGAATTTTTTTTTTATAAAACTCTGATATTTACTTTTATTGGATTGATGATGAGCTGTGATTAAATTTTTGTTTCCCAAAATTAAAATTATATTTTTGTGTCATCTTGAGGATTTTAAAATCAATACATGGTACTTGCATATTATCGCGACCGTATTGGGGATATTAGATGAAACAAAGGAAATAATTGTCAATTCAGCACATGTGATACATGTAACATGCAAAATCGAAGTCGCCAACGTGGCGAGTTTTCTTGAACGTTGGCATTGTTGCGATAGTACGTAAGTACCCAATATATGCAATAAAAGTAATTTTACTTAATACGCGTACTACTGCCTTTTAATCTGAAAAAGGCTTGTCCAATCTTAGCATAAAATTTCAATTCTTTTTCAAATTTAAAGCAAAATGTTATTTTTTTTTATATTTCAATAAATGTCTTTTTTTTTCTTCCAGCCTCACAAAATAGCAATGTCTGAAAATGGGACTTATAAACGACCTATAATTATTAACCTGTTTTCAAGTAAAACTTCATCGGTTCCAGAATCAGAATACCAGAAAACTAAATCATTATGTCATGAGAGACAATTTGATCAGCCTAATTTTGTTAGTACTGATTACATAAGTGATGATTTGACTGAATTCACTAATTCTTCAAAATGTAAATCAACTTTGAATTCAGATGATTCAGATAAGGAGTCATCAGGAATTAAAAGGAAGTTTTTAAAGAGTTGGGAGACATTATATCCATTTATTGAATATGACAGAGAAAAGAATATTATGTTTTGCAAAGTTTGCAAACAGTTTTCTAATAACAAGCAAAAAAGCATTCGATTTGTTTCCGGGACTAGCAATTTTAGAGCATCTTCTATACAATATCATGAAAAGTCAGTTCTTCATGCCAAATGTCAAAAGAGGGCTATTGCAATGTTGAATGGTAATTCTAACCCAGTAGAATTATTGGATTCAGACAGAAAAAAATTAATACAAGTTTTGAAGTTAGTTTATTTTATGATACAAACTAGAAGTCCATTCACATATTTTCCTCATTTGTGTGAAACACAAAAAAACGAGGGGGTAGATGTTGGCCCTGCATACACATCTCATCAGAAAGTGGTTCCTCTTTTTGCTAAATATATTTCAATGGATCTAGAACAAAAATTGACCAAAGAACTTTCTGGATTGAGCATGTTTTTGTTAGTTATAGATAATTGTTTCAGTCGATCTACTGAAAATCACAAACTTGTATACGTAAAATATTTAAGTAACTATAGATTGAAGACTGTTTTCCTTGGTGTGATTGATTCGGTCGGAAATTCAGTTTTTGAAAATCTGGGCAAATTGTTTGAAAGATTTCTTATAAGGGATTGGATGGAAAAAATTGTCTGCACTGCTGTGCATACTATACCTGAATCACCATGGTATGACAAACTGGTTGAGCAAATAAAAGAAAAATCTAAGAATTTTATTTGTAGCTTGAACTTTTTACTTTATAAAGTAAAATATTGCAACCAGTTTTTTAAGGACCATTCATTCTCTGCTCAATTTTTTACACTGGTTTATGAAATTTATTGGTACTATGAAAATCTGCCAGATGATTATAAACATTTACCCCATATTAGTTATGAGCTTGATAATATTATACAAGGATATGGTAAACTACCTAAAAATACTAATTTGTGTTTTTCTTTTGATGCTCTTAGTGCAATAAACCAAGATTGGGTTCCATTAGTGCAATTTTTGAAAGATCAAAATGATTCTATTTTACATACCAAAACTAGAAAAACTGGTGCTAAAATTCTTTTACTTGTAACCAGAAGTCAATTTTTATGGAAATTAGCATTAGTAATGGATATATTAAATTGCTTAAGTGATTTTTCAAATCAAGCTCAAGATTCAAATGGCTTACCTTTTACATTTTACAATGAATTACAAAATGCATGCTGTGATATTCAAAAAGCTGCAGAAGGTAAAGGTGCCACTGTACAAACTTTTATACAAGAAATGTGTACAATGCCACCATCTTTCAGAGATACTGCTATTCACATTGATATCAATCTGAATAAGGTTATCAGCGGTTCTCAAAGTTTAGCAAGTCTTCTAGTCGATTTTCTTAACAAACAAACTTTTGACAAAACTTTCTTTGATAACTACCATATATTTGATACTAGAAAGTGGCCTCAACATGAACAAGGTTTGACAGTTTTTGGAAATTCTGAGTATTTAAAATTGCATTTATCACTTGGAAAGTCAGAAGAACAATTTGCTTTATCTGAGTGGCAGAGTTTTAAAAAATATGTTTATCAAAATTTTTCATCCGAGTTACTTGATAAACCAAAGATTGTTTTTTTAAAAGTAATGAATGAATTTTGTTCCGAATTTTCTGTGATATCTAATATTCTAATAAAGCTTTTGTTCCTGGATTTTTCATGCAAGGAAGTAGAAAAAGGATATTGTGAGATGAATTTGATTAAATCAAGTGATCGTTGTATGTTATCTGTAGCATCATTGCAACATTCAATGATGGTTACAATGCATGGTCCTCTCTTTGCTCAATTTAATCCTTTTCCAGCTATAGAGTTATGGATGAAAGATTGCTCAAGGCGATATCACAAAAGAAGTAAACAGAAAAATAAAAATATGATTTTGACTGATTGTGATTCATTCCTAGAAAGCTTTAATAAGTCAAATAATATGAATCCTTTTTGAAAAGAAAGTTTTTTATTGCATGTTTATCTATACAAATGTTTATATGCTTATTTTACGTTTAGTTATACATGTTGTTTTATTACTTTTTATTATATATTTTTAAAATTTGTATTATTTTTGTTAGTTTTTTTTATTTATATGTATTTTTATAAGTACAAATATTTTTATGTAGTTCTTTGTTTTATCAATAAGTTATTGTTATTCAATTTGTTTAATTATATTTTTTATATATATAATTTATTTATTTATGAATAAACTTAATTTATCCCAATTGAAGATTAGCTCTCTGTATTAGGTAAATATGTTTGCATAGAATACTTTAAAATTACTCATAAAAAGTAAATTTAGTTAAAATATTTATAACAGAAGCATTTTTTATTTTATTTGAAATCAATTGTTGTTGAAGAAATTTGTGTAAACTATTTGATGTTAGTCTTAGAACAACAATAAATTTATATGTATCTATTCATCTATTTCTATGTATTCAATCATCTAAAAAATTTTAATAAAAATGCTGCAAAAAAGAATAAGTTTTTGAATTTTTTTAGTTGAATGAAATATAAAAATAAATAAAAACTGGTAAAAATTTTTTGGTACGTACGTATTACACTGTCAACTAATTTGTCAAATCAAAAGATGTTGTCGAAAGTAACAATATGTAGCCAATGGTGAAAAACCATCTTCTCATACATGTTGAAACTCTATAATAAAAATATGAAGATAGCAGTATTTGGCGATGTTTTTGGAATTGACAACATTTTCCGATTTTGCAGTTCTTTAAAAAAGTTCTGGTAACATACAAAGATGATATCTTCTTAAAATACATTTGTCTTGGAAAGTATATTATTCATATTTTAGATGTGGATTGATTAGTTAATAGATCATTTTTTTTTTCAATTCCTATGATTAGTTTACACACTCTCCCTGTATATATTTATAAATATATCTTGTTCAAATTTTTAATTGTTAATAAAATACTTTCTATTCATCCATTCCAGTTCAAGTACATTTTTTAAAACTTGTAGTGGATGACACTTATGTTAATATAATTTTTCAAATATTAATTCATTAATTAAAATTAATTATGGTTTAAGTGATATATTTCAGTTCACAAATATTATTCCTCCAGATGACAGCAGGATTGGATAAAACAGCTTTTGGGAAGAACATTTAACTTAACCTGAATAATCATATGCTAGTTAGACGTCAGCATTCCTTTTACACTGGTTTATAAATTCTTACCTACTGTATTCAACTTTTATTAAAAAATGTAATTACAAATTTAATGTGGTTAAAAAGTTTTTAATGTTAATTTTTAAAAGGTGTTTTGCCACTTCATATTCTGATTATGTGATATGTATATACATATTTATATTAATTGTAATTATTTAATAAAAAGTAACTAAAATAAAATATTTCTTCGTTGACTTAAGGAAATTTTTTTTTTATTTATAATACTTGTTTAGTATTAGTTTGCTTTGTAAATGAAATTTTTCTGTATCAATCTTAACTGTGTGAATTACACTTACTTAATTTAAACCAAATAATAAAAAAAATATGCATTTTGTTTTTCAACTTAGTATTTTGTTAAAATTAATGACTCCAAGAATCGCCTGTAAATAGATTTAAGAAATCTGATGTTTAATCATTTTCTTTTATTTCTATCTTCCCATGCAAATTTGAATTTATTTAATAATATGCTGATGTGTTTAAATAATTTCTTATTATAGGAATAAATTTCAATTTTACTCATAAGAGTTTCAATATATATATATTGTTAATGCATATTAAAAAAAAAACCTAAGAGAAAAAAACTTTTGGCTGGTTTATTATGTACAAATTGTGTCATTTTTATTTTCATGAGAAAGTATAAATATTTTAATAAATATGTAAAAAGAAATATAAGTAATTAACTTGTGAACTTAAAGTTTTTAAATGTTTGTATAGTTAAAAAATTATTTTCAAATTTATTGTTATTTCCTAAATTTTTCATAGCTTTGAAGTTAATTTTTATCATGATTAAAACTCATACAAATGAACACAAATTAGAACAGTCACATAATTTAAAAAATTAAATATCTTTATTAATACATTATTCACAACTTTTACAATGACAAACAAATCACCTTTTTCTTTTCAGACATAACTGAAATAAGTCATGTTATTCAAGAACATGTCTGAATGTAGTCGAATAGAAAGCTTGTTGGATGTTAAATTGTATTGATTAAAAACTTTTTCCAGATTTTTATATCTGTAGATTTATATGTTCTTTGTAATAAAATATTTAAAACCTTTTTTGTATATTATAGTTATGAAAAAATGTGTTATTAAAACATTATTGATATAAAATATTTTTATTTTAAATTGGACAGATTATGGATATTATATTTTTTATGAGTTACTTTTATAAATTTAAATGCACTGTTCTGCTCTCTGTTAGAGATATATGTATTCTGGGAAATAATTTTATTTTGCGCATAGACTTAATGAAAAACAGTATTTTTTTAATCCTTACCCCCACTATTTAAAAAAATTATTCTGTTTAATATTCTGTTAAAAATGTTTAAATTAAAAATATTTATAACAAACCAGTAACACAATTTCCTTTGTTTTCGACAGTTACAGTTATTGGTTTTGGGGAATATGGAGCAACAAATGGTCTTATACCTTTTCAACATTTATTATTTATGTGTTTATTCAAGTATTTATCACAATATGTTAAGTCATAAGTCTTTTTTTTGAAACAGTTGTTTGCCATACTTTAGCATACTGAGTTGGTATATAGAAAACCCACACATGTCTTGTGCCAAAGCAATGAACTTTTAATAATGCAACATTATTAAGGCAATATACATTATCTTTTGTTTATCACAATTTACCCATTATTAAAGGTTCGTGTACACAGTGTATCAGTTAACATAATTTTTTTATTCTGCAACATTTTCTTATGGTATCTGTATTGCATTCTTGGTCATTATGTTAGATGGCCAGATTCTTTGCAACATGTTGTCCTGTGACATTTTTTGCAGGATTAAAATGTATGTTAGCTGTAATTAAACTCAATAGTAGGACTATTCAAAATTGGTTTTAGAAAAAATGTTATCTAAAATGCTTAGAGTCAAAAGTTTGATCAGGAGTATCCAGGGAAACTATAGATAGAATCCTACTCGCAACAAGGATTGTTTAGATGTAGAGGAAATTTCCTTCATTGTATTTTAGTACAAGATGTTTTCTCTCTGCTTTGAAATTTGAATATTATTTAATTAGGGCCAGAAAAATTCATTTTACTTAAGTAATGAAGTATTTGAAGATATATATTTCAAAACTATTTATCTCTTGGTTGTCAAAAGAGGGATAATAGTATATTACACTTAGGGTCATAATGCCTTATTCTTTTAAACCTTCTTTAATGTCATAAATCATAATTTTTTTAATGGTTTGGAAAAGCATTAGCCCAAGATAATATAAAATTAAAAATAATGCATGTTCTTATAGAACATTCACAATCATTATTCGACAAGAATGACATGGAAACTGTTTATTCAGATTAAAAACTTCTAATGTTGCTAAATAATTAAGTTTTTATTATGTAAATGAAGCAAAATAATTATCTTCTGTATTGGGATTAAAGTGCATGATCTTAATTAGGTGGACCATTCTATAAACATTTTTAAAATTAAAACATCATCATTATGGAAATACTGTATTAAAGAATAAAAAAATTTGTATCTGCTTTGAATAATTACAGTAAATTATACGTCATAAATAAAATGCTTGTTATTAAAGAATTCTTACTTGATTTATTTATTTTATATATTTAATTTAATCAACTAATATTTTTAAGAGAATGCATTGAAATGAGACTTTTGAACAAAACATTTGTCATTACATGTAGATTTAGTGTATATAGCCACAGGGGCATACTTCTAAATAATAGCAGTAATGTTAACAGTGGCACAACGTACACCCCCACATTGCAGGGGAGGCCCAAAACCTGACTGATGCCAAGTACATATCCTTTGTAAGATACGGCTTGGGGCTGAAAACCTGACTTTGCAGGGGGGCCCTAATAGTCTCCGTTACACCGATTACTTTCATGGGAGGGGTTATATTTGTGGAAAAATGTTGACAACAGCATCTAGGTGTAATCAAAATTCTTCATGATCAAAATTAAATTTTGTTGGGTCTAGGGGAGGGATTCGAATCTCCAAGCCCCACATGCATGCCACTGAATGTTACTAAGAAATATAACACACATTTGTTGATATGTGCCTCTCCCAGACACATTTTCTGTATCTGCCTTTGTATTATAGGTTTGAGACTAGGTAGAACGTAACTAAAATGTTAGTAGTATATTAAATTGTTTCTTTTTTTATTAGTCTTTCAATGCAGATACAATATTGCAAGTATTAAATAATCAGTCTTCATCACTTATTGCAGTTGATGTAAGAAATGACTGGTAAATGGAATGTGTAGCAGTGTATTCAGTCTTTATTTTGTTATTTAAGTGATTTAATCTTAATGTTATGGAAGCAATGATGGATGAAATGAAATGCGCTCGTTTCTTCTGAGTTTCTTAAATGAGTGGTGATTTGGCTGAAAAAATCACTTATCGACCTTTGTTATCCTTTGTTCTATGAGGTTGAGCAGTTTATCTGAGTACTGTTGTAACAGCATCATGGCTGCTTGAGGTTCTGCAGATGCATCTGAGGTTGGTGTTCGTGCACTAAAGGCTGTGGGTTGTAGATTTTGTTGAGCTTGCCAAACGCCTTGAGCTAATGTTGTTGTCATGGCAGCCTTTTCTGTAGTTGTTAGTTGAGAATCGATTGTAACCTGAAAAAAAAAATCGTTTTTTTGTAAATGTTGTGCTGTATTAAACATATACTAGTGTAAGTCAAAAACTGCTTACATTTTTCGTTCTACAACTTTATTAAACAAAAATAGGTGAACAACAGATGCATTATTTTTGATGCGTAACATCTTTACTCTCGGTTGCTGGATATTTGTTGGAGTGATTTCGTGAAAAGGGACGGAAATGCGTAACAGGAAGTCGGGGGAAGCGCGCGCTGTTTGATTTGACCAATTCAGCGCCTTGGGGGTGTCTCTTCGCTAGCCTCGTCTCGGGGTCCAACTTTAGTAGCAATTAGGGTCCCGTAGACAGAAATCCCAACTCTAAAGCAATGAAAGCGCCCTCTTTTGGGAGGGGGGGGGAGAATGGGCGTTTCTAAAGGAAAGGCCAAGTACTCATGTAGTACTGGTCTAAATGATCGAAGGTAAATAGTTCCTTCATAAAAGATAAATTATATGCCTTTTTTTTCTTAATTTTCTATATTTTCTCGACTTTGAAATAAACATTTTTTTCCATGCTATTATTTTTCCAAATTTGCGTTTACTTTATTCCATTTTCTGATGATTATGTTCTGACAGCTGTCATGATGAAAGAAAATGGCATCACAGAATCATACAAGCCTCTTCCACAACAGTTGAGAGAGATATTCTGTTTGTTTCCAAGTGCAATCCGAGCTCCCCCCCCCCTCTTTCCCATTCTATTTTTGTTCTTTGAGGGTCCAGTTTACAACCAGCTTTAAGACTATTTATATGACAACCGACCCCTCTTTTACTGCCCAACCCATGGTTCACGTACATAAAAACTGGTGGACATTCTAGTTATCCAAAGAAACTGCTTTTTTACGCTGTTTCGTTTCTGTCTGAGGAACATCAGTTTTTCATTTGTTATAGATCTACAATGATAATTAAATATCTTCAACGAGTACGAAATAAGGAATATTCCGAATTTTGTACAGTAATTAATTTTATAAAAATATCAGTTTTAATTAAGACAGAAACCTTTATATATATATATATTTCTATTCATTCAAAACAATTTTCTGTGATATTTCTCAATATTAAATTGCATCAAAATCCTTTTTTAAACAGTTTAATGACAAGAGAAATTTATAAGAATAATGGAATGAATAGTGTAATGTGATTTAAATTATTCTCTTTCCTGAAATATTTCAGAACAGTTCTTTATTTCCGATTCTGTTCAATAGTTTTATTTAAAAACGTTTTAAGACATGTAACAAAAAAAAAAAATCTTATATAAATTTAATAAAGTACAGTGGCGTAACAACCAATGGGCTAGGTGGTGCCGTGCACCGGGGTCCTCGAGCCTTGACCACCAAGCAAGGCGAACTTGCGATAATTTCTCCCATATAATTGAGATATAAATATAAAAGATTGTTTCATAGCTCTGGGTATGGTTAGTCAATATATTGGGGACATAAGTGCGGCAGAATGCTTACTTGAAAATGGACAAACAGTCATTTTGGTGGTCGCATACATTTTTCCGAATCAAACAGTTAAAAAAATTAAAGATTTCCTGCATTTTGCACATTTACCGGATACCGAAGGTGGTTCTGCTCTTTCTTTTTTTTAAAAAAAACTATCACTCGCTTCCCATGATTTTGAGTGGTGATTTTAACGTTAACTTCTGTTTGCCAGAAGCTGAGGCGCTCATAACTTTTCTGAAAGATGAACTCAAGCTCGAAATGAACACAAATCGAAATGTTTCGACAACTAACAGTGGTACGATTATTGACGCCGTTTTTCAACGATTTTTAAATACTTTGAAATCACAAGTATATGTGTCATACTTTAGTTTTCATAAATCTATTGTCTCCGCTCTTCCCCAAATTGAATAAGAATAAATATTTTTGTTAAAAGACTGCATTACTCTTTGTGTTAAATAAATAAAATTTTCATTAAAGATATAATTATTCTATATAAAATTATTTCCAGTCATACCCGATTCATTTTTTTCGGGATTAAAGTCACTGTTGCGTATTTACCCCGATAACAAGTCAGATGTTACACATCATATGCGACTACTGTAAGACTCGTTTGATACAGTCTCTATCTTGAGCAATGCACTTGTTCCAGAGAGACTCAAGCTTCCACATGCCTTTCTGTTAGGTTTTCAATTGGTCATGTAGCCAGGGACGTCTTAAGGCATGGGCCAACTGGGCCCAGGGCCTCGCCTTCGGTGGGGGCCTCACTTCGTTCTCGACTCTGTCTTAATAAGATCATGATCCAGATAATTTTAATGGTCAAATATTATTCCCGTACATATTCTCCGAAAGACAGAGAATTTCAAACTGCATGTCAACCGGTAAAAGTGGTGAGACTGTATTATTATGTGATGATCGTTGTCCACGTCTAGGCCTAGGCCTATACCATAGAAAATCATTCAACTCATTTAGTCGAAATGCAGCCATCGGTCGAGCCGGTTTGTGCCTAGGTTTTTGAGATTGTGAGTCGTGTACATTTATTTGTTTCAAATTACTGTTTGAACGAGTATTCGATAATACATGCAATATACTGGCTACTTTTAAAGATGTCAGGTAAGGCCTAATTTACATAGGGGCCCAGGGCCTCAAAGAGTCTTAAGACGTCCCTGCATGTAGCCACTTTTGCACCGCATCCCGAACGTCCATGTTTGACGCAAATAGACAACCTTTCAAAGCTTCCTTGAGCGGTCCAAAGAGATGAAAGTCTTAGGAAGTGAGATTTGAGCAGAGTAGGGAGGATGTTCCAGGGTCTCAAAACCCAACCTGCTGATTGCTGCTGTAAGCACAGGTTTTGCACAGACTTTTCGGAATTTGTGAACGTTGTGAATAATTTGATAGGCAAAACCATGCCTGATGTTTAAAGATGTAACTTCACCTATGGTAACTCACCTATCACCTGTTACCATCTCTCGAACTCTGCTGAATGTCGTCACTGGCTAGCCAGCTCATTCTTTTTGTATTATGCTGGTTCGTCCTCTTTTAAACATTGCAATCCACACACACACACGCAGGCACAAAACCGTCTTTACAAGCTAAAGAACTTTCCCCTATTGTCACAAAAGTCTCTGATAAATTTCAGCACCTTTCACACTCTTTGATCACAAAAATCTGATCAATCCTCATTGCTCCTCTTTGGGGCAATTTGATAATGGAGCTGGCATTCTTATGTTGTTGTAGCTAGGCGACAAAAGACGCGGTCGTTCCACACACATGACCACAGACACGTCAACTCAACGCATGCAGCCACCTTTGTTTTATAAAGTTGTAAAACGAAAAAGAGTAAGCACCGTATTTTCCTGTATATAATCCGCAGCGGCATATTATCTGCAAAGCCGTTTTTTCGAGTGCGAAAATAAAGAACGTTGTATAATCCGCGGCAATTTTTTCGGCGAATAATCCAAAATATATATTGCCCGATAATGCAGTGTCAGATAAAATATAAGTAATAAATTATGCAGAAGAAAAAAAAATTTTTTTTTTTGTAAAATTTTTTTCCATCGGACATTTATTGTTACCATAATTTCTAAACTTTCGATTTTAAATATCTATTAATTCCGACATCTAAAGGCTGTAATTTCTTTGTCAGTGCTGCAGATATTAGTTGCAGATGCGGACTTCAGTGTATTTTTAACATTCTCACTGGGAAGTATTTCATCGAATACATAATTAAAAAGCTTTGGGTCACATTTTTCAAAATTAGCCTTTTTATATTAGCCTCCACAATTGAATATTTGATTCGTCAACGTTAAACAGTCTTGCAGTGTCCCGATTTCCTACTTCGGTACCTTATTCTATAACGTTTAGTTCAAAATTAGCCGTGTAATTTATAAGCTTCCGCTTCAAACATGACAATATATGAACTTGAATATTTTCATGAACAGCTCAGATCAAGACAGAATGCGAAATGACGCCAGCGACTAGCAACTGTAATATCTTTGCAAGGAACCGAATTCGTTTTTGAACGTAATTGGACATAACTGATTGTAACTGAAATACGTCACCCGAGTCGAAAAAGCTTTCAGCGCCATCTGTTATTTATTTTATAAAACATAAATGCTATTTATTTCAAAACTTTATTGCACGCGTTTCTGATGGAGAATGTTTTTTTTATCATATTATCTGCGGCGGTGTATTATTCGCACAAGGAAGTTTGAAACCTTTTAAACACATAATCCGCGTATTGTATACAGGAAAATACGGTAGTTTTTTTTCCATAAATAATCAATTTTTTTAAAATGCAGTAGGTTTTTATATTGTAGCATTAAAAAAAAAGTAGAATTTTCAATTGCTTTGATGTATTTGGGTTTAACTCCTTTAATATAAGATATTTAATTTTCTCATCAATGTTTAAAATTTATGTATTTCTCTCTCTCTTAGTTGCAGAAAAATCTTGGTTATTCTGCAACCGAGAGAGTAAAAGAGTTTTTAGAGAACAGGTCAAAAGCTTGCTATCCATAAAACTGAAATATGTATTCTAGAATAATTTGATTATTTAATTCTTACCCTTTGGAATAACTGTACAGCGAATGATGTGACTTTCTTTAGATCATCAGAAACCTTTTCGCACAACTCTTTTGTCACTGAAACACAAAACGAAAACTTTATGATTTGTTTACATCAATGTTTTTCATTTTGTCTTTTTATCAAATATTTTCATGAAAAAAAACCCAAATTGAGTATTAATTTAATTTGAAAAAGATATAATTGTGAATCAATTTACACATTTTAAAAATGTGTAAATTGATATTAATACATTAAAACTGTGTTATTTATTACTATTTGTGGAAAGTTAGGCTGGTTTCACACGAGTCAAATTTGTGCCAGTCAACTGGTTTTTCTGTCAATACTCCTCTAGTGTAAAGAGGTATCGGAGGTTTGAACTCGGTACCTTCGAATTCGTAAGCGCGTAACTTACCACTAGACAAAAGTGATCACTCCTGTCCGGAGGCAGTTACTGGCTTATTTAGATTCCGCCACAGAGGGAAAGGAATTCCTTTCCCACTGGGACACAAAATTGACTGAAAAGAGTGCTGTAGAGAAAAAGGAAACGCTGGGCTAGTTGGTACAATGCAGAAGCGATAAAAAGCTTTCTTCATTTTCAATGCACAAGTAGCTGCGTGTGAAGAGCGTAACTTCCACAATATTATTTTAGTTGAGTCAACTAGTGGGGAGGAGAATGGGCTTTTTAAGTGTTTGAGGGAATGGCGTAGCCGGCAGGATTAGATGATCACGTATGAGGGGACCCAAGCGATTTCTATTAAAAAATAGCTCCTGACTGTATGCTCTTTTTGTTAGGTGCAACCCAAGTTAATTCGTATGAAAGGGCCCTTAGAGACACATGCCTTGAGCCAATTTAGAGTTTACTTTAACCGGACTAGACCTTACTTAATATTACTTAGAGTTTAGTAAATACCTTGACCCAACTTTATTGTTAGCCCCTAACAATAAATATGTTAGGAGCTAACAAATTTATAACTCTATTTCTCTTTGTCCAGACAGGTTCCAATCGAGTAGAAGATTTAAAACCTGAATACGTTCTCAGAATATCCGTTTCCAACATTAGGTGCTTGTAACTAACTATAAATGAAAATAAATAGCATTGGGTTTTTGAATATGAGAAAAGATAAATAAACACCTCACCGAAAGTAATATTAAAAATTGATTTGAATAGCCAAAATAGGTACTTATGTGTACTATGCAGTCGACTAATTTCGTCAAATTAAAAGACGTCGCTATATGGTATTATTGTAATCAAACAGGCAGGGAAACAGTTTTCCACAATTGGCTGAATGTCGCGGCATTTGGCGACGTCCTTTGATTTAATGAAAATGGAGGACGATATATTACACGTAAAAAATACAGTTATACACCCAAAAATACAGTTATAGAAAACCAAAAAAGGAATACATTTAGAGATAAAGCAATAAAAATTAATTAAAGAGAAGTAAAAAAATAACTAGAAGAATATAACAGAATAAAGTGTTCAATAGGAGGACACATAATAAGGGATAATTAATATATTTTTTAAATACACCCTTGACGCAAATAGATAAGTAAAATTTTATGCGCATAGTTTTTTTTTATTAAAAAGATGCGTTTATTTTTTAAAGCAAACAATAAAAATCTTAATATTTTTGTTAAATACAGCCTTGACGAAGATGTTCACTTTAAGACAAATTGTATGCGTATGATGTTTGAGTACATTTCCGTTTCGCAAGCGATAAACTCGCCAGAAATGATACAACCGACTCAAAAGGAATATTCTGTAGAGGGAAGTCTTAAGGCATAAGCCAATTGATCTAGGGCCTAACCCTCGGTGGAGGCCTTGTTTCGTTCTCGATTCAATCGTAATAAGATCATGGTTCACATAATTTTAGTGTTCAAATATTATTCAGCTAAAAGCATGCCAGTCTAGCAAAAGTGGCAAGAAAATTACTATGAGATGACCGTTGTCCCTGTCCTGGCCTAGGCCTTATACCTTAAACAATCATTCAACTCGTTTAGTCGAAATGTGGCTATCGGTCTATGCCTAGGTTTGTGAGTAGTGCACATTTATTTGTTTCAAATTACAGTTTGTACGAGTATTTGACAATGCATGCATTGTCTACTTTAAAAGATCACAGGTAGGGCTTAGTTTTGCATAGGGGCCCAGGGCCTCAAAGTGTTTTAAGACGTCCCTGTTCACGCTAATAATATTTTACCACCACATTTTCAAAATAAGCCATGGTCTTTTCTTATCACTAACGTCTTTTTCATAATACATAAAAAAATGGATGAAAAACCGATTCGAACTAATAATTAACATTTTTGTGCGGGTATATTGTGTGTTGTTTCCAATAAAGCCTATACTTGGTGAGATTTGCTCCCACGAAAAGGAACAGTACCGATATTTTTATAAAAAAGTTTTTCTTTATTAAAATTTCCACAGAGAGAGAGAGAGTTAATTTTTTAAAAATTTCTAATAATATCAGTAAATTTTGTCCCTCCCCCCAAAATTATATGAATTAACATTAAATATTGTTTCTTCTTATGTTATATTTACATATACTTGTATATGAATTTCGTAAGAATTCTACTTACATGGCGTTGTATTTAAGTCCAGATAATTGCTAGCTACAGACGGTGTTTCATCTCTAACCGGTAGATCATTTGGACTTGCTTCTAATTGATTCATATAATCAGCCCTGGCTTGCTTCAGTTGCGTATATTGATCAGTCTTTGAAGACGACGAATCATAATCTTGATTCTTTTCCCCATACCTCGCTGCAATGGTGTCATCATGTAATTTCCTCAAGTCCCATTCACTTTTTGATTTGGATGGCTCTCGCTCACATTTGGCCTTTTGCTTTTTGTTGTTTTCTGACGTGGCCGCTTGCTGCCTACTCAACTGTTCAGCACAAAAAGCTTTCATTCTTCTTGCTACAATACCTCTTGGTACCAAAGTGTTCGATTTTGTGTCCGTGGGAGAGGCCTCCGAAGATGAAGAATCGGAATAGTTCAGTCTTCTGTTCATGCCGGCCAAAGACAATCGTCTACCACCAGATTGATTTCTGCTGCTGGAAGTGTTGATGGTCAGACTGGACATGGATTTGTTGAGAGGTAAGACGGGAGTGGATTCGTTTTGGCTTTGCGGCGCATTGTTTTGAGTCCGCAGTGTAGAAGATGTATTTGGCGACGAAAGACAAGTGGTGCTAGCACTCTGTTTTATGTTCTTCGTTAGTGGTGTATTCCTCAGGGTTGATGCGTCCTTCGGAGTATCTGTGTCTTCAAAACGGATGGTTTTAGCTTGTTCCCACAAAGGAGCGCCTCCTGAATATATAACAAAAAATAACATGATTGTTATATGTATTCAATTCTAGTAATTAAAATTATTTAAAAGTACCTACGTATTATCGCAACAATGTAAGCATTCGAGATAACTTGCCAAGTTGGCAACCCCGATTTCGCAAGTCGAATGGATAATTGATCATTATCGTTTCATATAATGTCGCCAATACGGTTGCGATAATACGTATGCATCTATTTACATACTACGTTTATACATTAAAGTGGAACTAATTTGATATCGGTACTTAACTTGTTTTTTGGTGTTATTCTAAAATCTCGCCAAATAGATATTTTGTAGATCATTCAAATGTTAACATATTGCCCAACTTAATGAAATTTTACAAATATTTGGCGGAAAAATCGTAGCGTACCGATTGTTGTGACCCGAGAAAAACTATTCTTCTCAATTACAATATTCCTTTAATATTCTACGATACGCACGATAAATGAGGCTATTTACAGTTTGAATAAATGGAGCTATTTACATAAAAGAAAAAATTAATTGAGCACACGCTCAGTAAACATAAAATATAATAAAGTTCTTTGCTTAGAGTAAAACTACTTGGAATATTCCATAAACTTATTTACTAAAATTCTGTTGCCAGATTCAGAAGTAAATAAACAAGCGCAAAACAATTATCAAATAATATAAAACAGGAAATGTTGATCTTATTAGGAGTGGCAACACCGATATCAAATTGGTGCTCTTATCTTACACCGATGCAATTAATTTTTGAAAACTGGCAATTTTGATTTACTGCTTAGATTCTTAAGTATTAAAAATTAAAACAGTAATTCTTAATGTAACAGTATAAAACAAATTTTGTTAAGCAAAAAATGGCACAACATTTTTATGTTAATGTTTTATATGAAAAAGGTTATTCTATTACCAGGTTGTGGAGTATAAGGAAGTCTTCTTCGAGGTAAATTACCGGATCTAATGTCCCCAAAAGATGTGCTCCTCCTCATATCAATTAAGCTCTCTGTAAAAAAATAAAATTTATTTTTATAGATACTAGATCTTTTAAGTAAAATGCAGTGAATCATATTAAAATATTTTGCGTATCACAGGAAAAATGACGCGGAGAGAACAAATTTTGGTACTTACGTGCCATACTGTCGACCATTTCCAATACATCAAAAGATGTCGCCAAATACCGCGATACACAGCCAAAAGTGAAAATCGTTCCCACGCACGTTCGAACTCCGTTAATAACAACAATGACCTCATTTGGCGACATTTTTTGAATTGGCGGTGTCTTTTCGTTTGGCGAAATTGGTTGATCATATAATACGTAAATACTGATATTTTTCCATTAATGACATTTTTATTATAATTTCTCATTGTTAAAGAAATCTATTTATATACGCATCCAATCCGACTCTAAATTAAGCATTAAAATTAACTGAAAATTTTAAGGTTTAAAATTGACAAATTGAATTTCTCACAGATATATATGCACGCGTTCTTTGTATTTCTATATTATATTAAAGTTACTTGAAGAAATGCACAAAGTAAACGAATGATGATTACTTTTGCAAACTACCAAATTTGCTGTTCGAATATTTCATAACCTTTGTATTTTATCTTTAATACAAAATTTTTTTAAAAAAAATTGAATGGATTAAAATTTTTCCACATTTTGCACAAGTTATTATTATTAGATAGCATTACAATTTGTATTATCTATATAAATTCAAATATTGTCCAGTATATAAATTTTCGATTAATTTTCTATGCAAAGTATCCATAGTATTTAAAATAACATATTAAACAGTAATCACAATAATTTTGTGTTTATGATAATGTTTGTTTGATTTCCAACTAAATACTACAAAATTATATTTTGTACCGAGTTTGTTATATTTGTATCGAGAGCACCCAAGCCAAATCGGTACATAAGGAATCTTTTACATGCCGCATAATAATGCGACACCCGCAACCTTAGACGTGCAAGGCCAGTGACAAACCAACTACGTCACCCAGACGGTTATCGCCCCAACTTTACGAAATTTTACAACTATTTGGCGGAAAAATCTGTAGTGTACGATATTAAATTAATACCCAATATATATACGTATTTCAGAATTACCAAATGACATGAAATTTTTTGTCATGAATTTTTCGTCAAATTTTTTGTCATTTTTTGAAAAATCTTTATGCATTACAAAATTTTAAGATTAAACCATCACAAATTTAAAATACATAAAAATCATAGTTACAATATGAAACAATTAAAACACAAAGGCAAATATACCTTTTGCTGGAAGTCGAGGTTTTTCTAGGATGTCAGACACATCACCTGTGTTGCTCAGATCCCCCACGCTTTTACTGGAACTCAGGCCTCCTTTGTAGCCCAACTGAAAGCAGAAGTTTTTATGGTTATCTTAATTGTACAACAGAAGAATAAAAAATACTATAGTAGCAGTTGTTGGTTGTGCGAATTTATTCTAATATCTTCTTCTTACTTCTTTTGTCAAGAACTTGGGCTTTTCACGAAGACAGAAATGAACTTCTATATCATTCTAGAAATTATCTGATAAATCTATTTTTAATCACTAACCTGGATACAATGTGCTAGAGGTTTCTTTAAAACAATTTTATTATGAATTTTTTTTAATGTTTAAAAATAACTTATGTTAGTGATAGTTCTTTAAAATAATTTTTTTTTCAATTTAATACCAGGTTACATTTTTTATTAGTATCTCTATAAGCAGATCTAAGACTTTCGGTTGGTTTCTATTTTAGTCCACATCCTTATTAATCGCCAACTTGGCGAATTGTTATCCTCGTATTGGATAGAAGTCCGATGAAAAACGAGCTGGCGGCGAAATTTGGCAAAAGGTGTGGACTAAAATGGGAATTTACCAAATTTTCTTCCGATCGTCTGCTCTTATATAAAAATTCCCCAATGGGATAAATAGTAAGATAATTTAAATTCCACCCATCTTTTGGCCGATTTGAATATCCTTATATTAACTTTGTGGAAATTCTTTATTTCCTCGTAAAACCGAAACTAGTGCATCGACATGAATGCTATGAAGCACACTCAAAAAAGTAAAAATTAATGAAGGCTTCTCAGAAATTGCCTTTTTCTTAGGATTTCTTCAAATATATTTATATCTTTTTGAATAATTCATTTGTGGGTTTTTATATCCTTAAGAAATGCTTTAAAATACCTTGATCAGTGGTTTATACAAGAAGGGTTAGCGGTTCAAGCATCTCCCATAGACTAACAGATCTTTTAATTTTTTGCACAAAGATTACGTCTTAGTTGCTTTCGCTTACATTTTTTTAAAGTAATGACTTGCTAAAAGGTCTTTTAGGTACTTGTCCATTTCGATGGCGCAGGCAATAATGTCGCCAAAAAAGATACAACTAATGCCAAACAGAATATTCTCGCTGGTAACCTTTTACCACCACATTTTTAAAACAAGCCGTGGTCTTTACTTATCAGAAACGTCTTTTTAATAACATATAAAAATGGATGAAAAACCTATGTGAGAACTATATTTATTAATATTATTTATGCGTATATTGTGTATTGTCGTCAATAGCCCAACTTGGAGAGATTTACGCCAGCGAAACGGAAAAACACCGCCTTTTCTTTTCCAGAATCAACTTTACTTTTAATATTACTGTCTCCTATTTTTATTATTTTTTATTTTTTTGAAAGGAGGTACCACATGTAGTACTAAGCAAATGTATTAATACAATTTTACATGAGCTTAAGATTCTTTGATGGATAAGATTAATTGTTGTTAGTTAAATTATTTATATGCATGCATGCGTACTTCATATTAAAACGAAGCGCATCCATTATATTTATGTTTATCCTTGAAAATCACGTGGAATTATCGAAGATTTTTCGTCAATCGAATTATATGCGAATCGAATTTTTTAACATTAAAAAAAAGTTGAGAAGTAAAAAAAAAAAATTATTATTTTACATTTCTGTTAAGAAATGAATATAACAGGCTAAATAATATCCATGTATATAATTAATACTTATTTGAACTCACAAAAAAAGTTCTAAGTATTCCTAAAATTTTCCTTAATTATTTCAAGTAGATAAAGGGTTACTAATTAAAAGAAGTATTTTGAATGGAATTTCAACAAAATATTATACAGGATTTCAATGGACAAATTAAAACATTCTTTTAAAAAATTAATGTTAAAAAACTTTTGCCAAAATAAAACATTAATTTTTTTAGTAATTTTAGAGAATATTTTGAAAAATACTCAGAATTTAGAATAAATACATGAAACGAATATTTTATTGAACGTTAATATAGCTTAGGGACAAAACTTACAGTCTCCAGTTTTTTCCTAGCATCATTTAAAGCTCTGGTAAGCTCTTCTCTCTTTTTGGAAGACATCTAAAAAACATTTTATTTGTAATGTAACATCAAAATTAAATTATAATATTTCATTGATATTCCCTTTGTAAATTTTGAATGTTTCAGTTTTACATTGTCTAGTACACTGAATTTTTTAAAAAAATTTGAAAGATAAAGAAAGAACATGATACTTACTCAGTGTGCATTTATAGTTTTAAAGAATTATAAATGTGAAACACATAAAAAGTGAAATAGCTTTTATGACTAATTCTTTTTTCACTAAACTACGTCAATCCCTCCCCCCTTCTTTTAAAAGACAATACTAGCATATTTATCACATGACTTTCTTTTTTTGTCAGAATAAATAATCACAAACGGTGCTTAGAATAATAAAACAGTTAAATAATAGTGTTACGAATTTTTTTGTAATTAATGCCTAATTTTATCTTAAAGTAATGTAAATAATTTAAACCTGCATGTTTAATAGGTTAATATTACTTTCTGTTGCATTGATTTTATGATAAAAACTGTAATATTCGCAAGCAACGCCGTCCCTCCCATTATAATCTCGTTTCAATGAGAATTTGGCGAAAGATTGCAGATACAGTTGGCATCATTTTTGGCCATCATTCTTGGTGACTTGGCGACCATATGGATGCTTCTCGAAATTACTTTAAAGGTCTTCCGCTTCATCCTCTATGACATAAGCGATTTTGAGAGAAAGCAATGGAAGGTAACCGCGTAGACCATAAATAGTGGTCGCTTGCTGAAACTGAGTTAGTAGAAACAACATTTCATTCCACACGTTCGTAAAAAGTTCCGGAAAACAATGTTTAAACTTTTCTCCTTAATTGCCTGGAACTCTCATTTAAGTATAGAAAACAAAGTGCTTCTATATACAGTCGTTATGCGTCCCATAATTGCCTATGCTTGTCCAGTCTGGGGCTATGCTGCTAATACCAATATTAAAATTTTAGATACTGCTCAAAATTATTTCATACGTATGATCTTCAAAGCCACAAGATACATGCGCAATGACGACATACTTAAAGCCTTAAAAAATCAATAGTTTTAAATATCATATTCAGAAAACTGCAATTAACTTTTTTAATGCTTTACCAGAGACAAATAACGTAAATATGCTAAACTTAATTCCATATAATCCTAATAATAAAACTAAAAGGCCAGGAAGAATTCTTCTTGATTCCTATAACCCTCCATAGTATTTTTAATTCATCGGAATAATTTTTAATTATTGCATCGTAGTAAATTTAATTTTATCATTCTTTCTTTAAATTTTTCCCATTTTACATTCTAAAATACCCCACTAGACAAGTTCATCCCACTTTCCCTATTCTTAGCCCCCTGGGCAGCCAATCGGAGTCTATGATCCCTTTCACCACTGATTAACCAGAAAGCAGCCTCTAAGCTCTCAACCATGCAGAAAAATCTTCCACTCCATCAAGAAGAGAAATCTTAGGCACGCCTCCCGGATCTCCTCGTCTCAACCAATCACTATCATGCCTCTCAGCAGGCTGAAAATATTCCACTTTCGCCGTCTCCCACATTGAAGTCCACTAAATATGGGATTGAGGACTGTTTTCACAGTTCAGATGCCCACAGACAAATGCTTATTCAAACTGAGTTAGTGTTACTTTAGCTGCTGAAGAGTTCATTTGACTACAACCAAGAGGTTGTTTGCAGATAATCTTTAACATTACGTATCTGCACTTTTAGACATTGATAGTTGCGTTTGATCTCTGTAGAAGGTGAGAAAACTCTCTGGAACTTATTTTGCGGGTTTTACTGCTGTATCGTGTATTTTAAGGATTGTTTTCGACAGTAAATTGCATCACTCTTTAAGAACTGTTTTGTTCTTTAGCCTTAAATCCACGAACTCCGATCTAAAAAGTTTTCTGTAAAAATTTTACAATGTGCAGTAGTATTATTTGAAAATTGAATTAGTAAAGAAAAGAATTTAAGAAATGAGTTGCTAGTGAAAGTCAGTCCCTTCTATAAGAATTGTAATTGCAAAATGAATAATTAATATGAAATATATTCTTTTAAATTGGGATTCTCCAATTTTTGCCTCGATGTAATCCTTCAACACGATTTTAAGGCATCTCTTAATCTTAAATCCGATTTAAACTATTTTGACTGGGAAAAAATTGTAATTGAATAATTAATAAAATAACTTCACCATGATGCTGAGAATAGCTTAGGGTCATATGTCAGAGGTGTATATCTGTGGTAAAATATTTTTAGTGTAACAAAATTGTTAGTTTACAAGGCTCTTTAATATACAAGGTGATTATAATTAAAGCTCTACTTTTTCAAAATGCGGTAAAAAAAAGAAGCACTGATCAGAATGGCTTCAAATTTGAACTGAATATACTTGAAAAGAGGGGAAATGGTACGACATAAGAAAAAAAAGTTTCAAAGTGTATCAATACTGTAGCGGAAAGTGGATTCGGCTACAAGTGACATTTTTACCATCACCATAGGCACGCCTACCGGACCAGTCCTTTCCACCAATCGCCACACTGTATCTCGCACAATGAAGATTGCCACTTTCGCCGATTCCACATCACAGAATTCCAGATACAGGATGGAGGGCTGTAAGCAGCCCGTATGCCCACGGATACACCGAAATTCATCGTAATTGACAAGTGACATTTTCAAGTGAATTTAGCATGAGTTGCTCATAAACCAACTATGTACATGATAGTTTGAGTTTTTTGACTTCCAACTCATTTAACAGTTGCTGCACTATTAATGAAAGCCAATGGCTCACATAGGAATTTTTCCAGGGGATGTGTGTGTGTGTGGGGGGGGGGTGATCTAGGGTCGAAAGTCCACCGTTCTCGTATCATGTTCCAATACGCCGCCCAACACATTCTTTTGATTTTGTCGATTTTCGGGAACAAAAAACAGTAATAAATAAATTATTGAAGAAATAATTAGGATTAATTAATAAAATTAATTATTAATAACAAGTACATAATTAAATTTTGCGTACTATACACATAGGATTATAACAAATGGAAAAAAAAATTAAGGGCTATGTGGGGGTACGGAGCCACCCTGTTTTCTTTGTGTGCCCCACTAGTGAAAGCCCATCCACCACGGCAAGATCAAACCACATCAGAAGGAAAAAAACCAGTTCTTTAATTATTCCTGGGTCAAAAAATGCATGAAAAGCAACAATGAAAACGCCAATGAATTTTTTTCTCATGTATATGCCCCCTCCTCTTCTTCAAGTATATTCAATTCAAATTTAAAGTTATTCTGAGAAGTGATTCCTTTATGACAGCATTATCAAAGCGAAAAACTTTAATTATAATCCCTTTATATTTCGTAGTTTAAATCGTTTCAATGCTTTATTTCGAAAACTCAGCTCTATCTTTGAAAATACATTCCAAAATGGCCTATTTCTTTTTAAAAGGTACCAGTGCGAGCTTTACAACTCCAACCGTTCACTATTTGAAACTGTTATCCTGAATACCTTATGCTTTAAATAAAAAAATTATGAAACATTTTAGTGAGTGTATGATGATATCAATGAAAAGCATCCTTAAAATAAAATAATTTCTACAGTCAAAACTTTTTTTCCTCATGTTTAATCATTTTTTATTGAAATTTTTGATGTTTTAAGCATATATTTTTGACAGTAAAATAATATTTCTTAATATATATATCAAAGTGCTTAGTGTAAAAAAAATTAAATCAATTGTTGTAGTTAAAATATGTAGAAATAATTTTTATTGGTGGGTGGGCTTAGAGGAAAATGTAAGATTTGTCATTGGATTCAGAATTTTAAATAGAAATTTATAAAGACATTTTTTGTAAGAATTCGTATAGAGAAAATATTTGAGAGTAAATAAAGGGAAATTATATTTACCAAAGTAGATCTCCTTCCTAATGTACTTGATCTGAAAAGTAAAAAAAGAGTTATTTAGGATGGTTGATTTACAAACGTTGATTTATCGTATTTTAGATTGTTTTAGTTTAATAATGGTTGCATAGCATTCGAAAAATATAATTTTGAAATATTTATCAGTTTCAAACACTTTCTCATTTCAAAACTAAAAAAATCGGTTAATTTAAAATTCAGATAAAATGAATTATTTATGCATATGAAAGTTTAAATCAAAATTCAATTACGTGAAAATAAAATTAAAATTCACAAATGTTTAATTTAATATATTTTATGTTACATTTATTTATTATTGGCTCAAAACCAGTGCTCCTCCATCTTTTTATCGCCGCGGACCGGTCAATATTTGATAATTTTACCGTAATCCAGTGAGGATGAACTGTTGATTGTTTATACTTTAGATTGCTTTGATTTAATAATTTTAAATTAATTGTATTTAAATATTTCTTCAGAATCCAATACGGTTAAAGCAAAAAATAAATATAAAGCGATTTCCACATAAAAAGACGCACAAACCCGATAGAAATAAACACACCTTAGTAAATAAAATGGAAATGATTTAATGTTCCTTGGGTGGCCCTGTACCATTTGATTCGGGGGTTAGGGACCACTGTTCTATGGTATGGAGATAAGGAGAGGAAAGAAATTCAAAACTTATAATATTGCCACAAAGGGTTAGAGCAGAGGTTCCAAAACTTTTTTTGTCTCATAGACCCCTTGCCATGGTTTTTGCCTTTGGGTAGACCCTTCTTACCTAATATTAAATTTTTGTACTTTTATCAACTTAAATATCTTTTGGACAGCTGTATAGAGCTATTTAGTTAAAAAAAATTTTAACTTTTGGGGAATATAGTGTTTAAAGTTTAAGAAAGGTGTTAATTAATTTTAAATTAAAATTTAATAATTCCTAAAATAACAGTTACATAAAACAACTGAGCAATAAAAAAAATGCTTTTTATGGAAGGAGGAACCCGGCCCTTTAATTCCAAATTTTCACATTTAGCGTCAATCTTGTCGAGTTTAACCCTAAATCTTTTCAGTTCCATAATTCAGGATAAATAACAAATATGTCTCGTTATCACCAAAATTGCTGACATCCGTTTCTAAACTTTACTTTAAGATCTTCGTTAGTGCCTATTTTAATTTATTCCTCCTAAAATATGACATTTGTGTTCTTTAATGTGACCATACGATTCATTGCCTCCTGTGGTATTACCATATAATCAAAGCATTCTCAAACCTAGTTTCAAAATCTGAATAGAATGCATTTAAATGTTAAACGTGGGTTAAAACATCATCTTCCTGGCGGATTGTTTGTGACAAAATGATAAGCTGAAAAATTCACGGCGTCCAATACTATACTCTTTTAGCTTAATTCTGGCAAGAAAAACTAAAATGATGGTTCTTATTTTAATAAAATATAACTGCAAATTAGCCTCATTAAATTTAGTAAATAAATCTGTTAAAAAGATAAAATCTGGTTTCCACTTGACTACATTTTCTTTTAAAATTATAGTCACAATATGGTTTAATGAGAGCCATTATCGAAGATCCCCATTTACACCTCAAGGACCCCTAAATTATTTTTTCACTGACGTGGACCCCTTGCTGGTCGTCATAGACCTTTGGGAGTCTATATAGACCACTTTGGGAATCACCGAGTTAGTGTTTTCGAAAAAGAATGGAAAAAGACCAAATTTTGGTTAGATGATTTTAGACTCAAAATAAAATTATTTTTCTACACTATAAATAACCCAAAGCGATGATTTATTGGTAAGTGAGTACTAAGTAGAGAATAGCACAATCTACGCTGCAACATTTCATATAACCTCAGCTCTCCCTCCCCGCACCTTCGAATCGGTTCCCCGATCCAACTTTTTCCCGTCTACCACTTTATCCTACACTGTCATTTCGACAGTAGATTTTTTCTTAAAAATTGAACTCTAAAGAAGTTGTTAAATGTACCTGATGTTTTTTTCTTGTAACTCGTATTTAGTAGGGTGTTCTTTCATCTCAATAAATGTTGAAAAAAAGTACTAAAATGCCTGTTTTTCTTCAACAAATATTACTTTTGGCTTTTTACTATAAAAAAGCTCTACTGCCTAAATTTCCTTCCCGTTATGTCAGTATTTAACATAAAAAGTAATTAAAAAAATTTTTTTTGTCATCTACCGTATTTACTTGAATTTAAGCCGCACCCCAAATTCTCAACATATTTTCTTGTTGTCATCAATTCTACCCCCCCCCCTATTTTCTACATGTTTTTGAGAAAAAATAAAAAATTGTGTTTAAGGTTCATCAATATATCCAATACTTAAGAAATTTAAAAACAATTTTTTTAGTGAGAAATAATAAGAAATTAATAATTAATTTATTTTACCAATGTTAAAAAATTTCAAATACATACATGAACCTAATCGTCGGTATTATGTTTCGAAAATTGTTCGCGTCACTCCCGTTGTCACAACTGACTTCGGAATTGGTGCAGGCGTCGTCATTTTCCCGCACGATGCCGTATTCCGTGCCTTTCAATGCATTTGTCATGCAACATTTTTTTTAAAAATAATGTATCATAGAAGAATGCAAAAGAATTATAAAAGACTGTTGAACATTTACAAGCACAAATTAAATAATTTTGCTTACGTCATCGACGTATATTTGTTCTATCCGTGTTAAATTTTCATTGACCACTGCTCTGATTCTTTTTTTTTTTTTTTGCAAATAAAATTGCCCCCCTTTTCATACTTGAGTTAAAATGAACTCGTCTTGATTCTATTACCGATATCTTTAATGTTTAGGTGATTAAAAGTGTTAGACATTTGAAAAAAAAAATTATTTTAGGATCCGAATTTTTATGGTCCTTAAGTTTTTCCAACCACGCGCCATGATCTCAAGTAAATAAACTGATTCGAACCCAACCTTTGTGCGAGTTTCGAGATTTGTAGTTGGCAACGGCTACAATGTAAATTTAACTAACTTGGCTCGTGGAAGTATTTAAGGAGACAGAGGTTGGTTGAGAAAAGATCGTCGGTTTCGGACGAGGTGATTTTGCTCTTCGATTGGGGGCATATGAGATGTGCAACTGGTTTGTTGCTCAGTATTTTTTAAGATGGTTCGAATCAGTTAAACCAAAGTTTGGTAATATTATATTTTGATGATTATACTTTTTTTAACGTAAATGTTTTTATTTGCTTCAGTGGCGAGAAGTTTCACTTGAATTATTGAAAGAATAAAAAATGTTTTTAACGAAACTGCTTTATTACTATGCCTCCTCGACATTAAATTTCGCTGCTAAGCTTTGCTTACGTTAATTCATCATGAAGAATTATATCATAGTGGTTATGGGCCCAGGCCACGCTCTATGTCGAGGCAGGTTAAGCAGTTGAACCAGAACATGAACTTTGTCCATTTAAATATTGTTCCAGTATAGAATTATTTCTGAAGAACTTCAGTTGCTGGTATATTAAATAGAGTATTGAATATGGAAGTGAACAATCAGATTCCTGTGTTAACCCAAAATAATTGGAACACATGGAAACATGATATGCAAGTAATCTTAATGCATTATGGTTGCTGGCAATTTATTATACAGACCAAGCCGGAGGAACTGATGAAGGGGCAATCTACAAGGAAAAGTGTGACTTCCAACTACGGAAAGATCGATGCTATACCCTGATTTACACTAGCATCAGTTCAGATCTGAAGAATCTGATAATAGACACAACTGATGGAGTAGTGGCATGGAAAATATTAAAGGATCACTTTGAACCAGTTACAAGAGCCAGGGTTATCCAGCTTTTGGATGAATTCTTCGGAACAAGATGCCAACCAGGGGAAGATGTCGGAATCTTCATATCTCGAGTAAAAACGGCGGCAACCAGGCTGCAAGAGGCGGGTCATAAATTGGACGACCTTTACATAGGGTTTCAATTAATAAGGTGGCTTCCTCAGGAATTCCAGTCTACCGTACAACAAATTTACAGATGGAAAGAAGAGGACTTCACAGCTGTCAAAATTGAAGCGGAGCTGATATTGGAAGCCAATCGTCTTCAACTTATGAAGCAAGACTTGGATAAAACGGAGACCGTTTACTTCAGCAATTTCCTATCAAAGAAGTTGAGCAAAGTTCCTAGAAATGTAAATACAGTTCCTGGTGGTACGACTGCAGATCCAAGTGGTAAAACAGAATATCAGAAAAAGGACGGTAAGGTATTTAACTGTAAAACTACCAAACATTTAAAACGGTCTAGTAAGATGATAGGTCCTTGTTATTTATGTAATAAATATGGGCATCTTAAAGTAAATTGTAAAGAGGAAAAGCCTCCTTCAACTGCAAGTGAAACTTATAACACAGAGTTTAATATAAATTTAAGATTTTGTGAAGCTGAATGTAGTATTATAGAATTAAATAAGCACCTTGTTACTAATTGTAACTTATTTGAGGAAAACTCTGATAAAGGTGTTTTGGGTAATAGATACGGCTGCCACGAGTCATTTTTGTAATGACAAGAGTTTATTTTAGATTTTAGACCAATATCTAACATGAAAATGTCTTAGCAACGGAGGATAAAAGTTGTCCAATAGAGGGAATCGGTAAACTTAAATTTTTGGTAAAATATAAGGATAGTTTTCATGAAATAACTTTTTCAGATGTTTTATTTAGTCCCAAGTTAAGAAGAAATTTGATATCCGGTTCCAGATTAGAAAGTAAGGTGCGCATTTTGTGGGTAGCAAGGGTAAAATTAACGTTTTCAATAAAGACTGGCTAAAGTTGTTCTCGGCGACACGCCACGAAAATTTGTATTTTTTAAGCCTGACCATTATATTTTACCCAAGAGTACAGAAATAAATTCAGTTGTTAATGCAACTGACAAACAAAATGCGGATCAATTGAAATATGGCATCAAAGCTTTTGCCATATTAATAACGATTACTTGATAAAAACTAGTAAAAATGATAGTGTAAGAGGTCTCCCACGTTTAGCTGACAATAAGTCGCCTTGTATTCCATGTAAATTAGCCAAGTCCAAGAGAGTTTCCTTTAAAAAGACGGGGGCCGTAAGATCAAAACGTCCACTGGAATTGTTGCATATGGATCTTTGTGGTCCAATGCCAACTGAAAGTCAAGGCGGTAATAAATATTTCTTGAGTATAATTGACGATTACTCGAGAAAAGTGACTGTATTTCCCATTAAGAAAAGTCGGACGTATTTCATACGTTTATAAGATTTCAGAAACGAGCAGAACGTTTTCTAAATAAAAAATTAATAGCAGTTAAAACTGATGGTGGACTAGAATTTTGTAATAAAGATATGGATACTTTTTTGGCAGAACTGGGTATAAAGCACGAGGTAACAAATCCATATACGCCGGAAATGAATGGGGTAGCGGAGAGATACAATTTAACCGCTGTAGATGGCATTAAAGCATTGCTTAAGTCGAGTGAAGTTCCACACAAGTTTGGGGAGAGCATTACTTTGCTTCACTTATGGCGTGGAATAGAATTTGTCACAAAGACGGTAACAAAACCCCTTTCGAAAAATATTCAGGTAGAAAACCATCATATTGCATCTAAAACCTTTTGGATGTTTGGCATATGCTGGTGTTCCAAAACAGATTAGAAAGAAATTCGATATGCGTGCAAAAATAGGAATTATGATGGGCTATGCACAGCGTACTAAAGGTTATAGGATATGGTTAATAGAAGAAAATAAATTAGTCGAGACTATTAATGTAAGATTCGATGAATATAGGAAAGGAATTGATTTTAAACCGAAAACTAATGGTTATCCCAGACTTGATTTAAACTTTCCTGATTATGATGAGGACGATTTTGATACTGTAAGAGATTCGTTAGCTAGTCGTTTAGTTTCAAAGACAAGTATAGAAACTCCCGCAACATCATTTGAAAAACCAGATTTATCTTCTGATAATCGTAGCTTAATCCCATGTTCAGAGGTTAAGTGGATTAGAAATATAGGTAGGAAGTAACTGGATCCAACGTATATTATGGTATCGAAGGGACAGCAACCCGTTTGAGATCTTTTAACGAGATAGAACGATACTGTAATAAGAATACATTCATTATGACCCGAGTTTGTTTGATTTTAGAAAGGAAGATACTGAATCCAGGAAGTTAATATGGTTGAAGTAGATATTCCTAACTGTTATAAACAGGCAATAAGATTCCAGGGAAGCATCTAAATGGCATGATGCAATGGATAGGGAGATAAATTAATGAAGGAACGCAAGGTTTGGGATTTGGTTGATCCTCCAGACAACATAAAAATTTTAGGAAACCGTTGGGGTTTATACTGTAAAACGTGATGAAAATAATAAAATAGTTAGATACAAAGCTCGCTTAGTTGCGCAAGGTAACGCCCAATTAAAAGGCGCAACAAATGACTAGGAAATTAGTCCAGTTGTTAACTTTACTATTGTAAGATTATTTTTCACTATCTGTGAATGATTGTGGAAATGGATGCATGTTCAAGTAGATATCACTAATGCCTATTTATATGCTAATTTAGATACCGTTATCTTTATGAAGCAACCAACTGGATATGAAACTGATACTAACAAAGTGTGTAAGTTAAATAAGGCAATATATGGTCTTCACCAGAGTGGCCGACAGTGGTTTTTGGAATTAGAAAATAAATTAATTAAATTGAAATTTAAGAAATTAGAATGGGTTAATTGTGTATATATGTTTGAAAATAATGTAATTCTATTATTTTATGCAGACATCATAATATTTGGTAGAGAAACTGAAAGCTTAAATTTTGTAATAAAATTATTACAGAAAAATTTTGATTTAAAGATTCTGGGTAAAACAAAGAAGTTATTAGGAATAGAATTTGAAGAACAAGATGATGGTCTCTTTATACATCAAAAATCTTACATTCAGAAATTATGTAAAATTTATGAAAAATATAAATATCCTGTAAGTTCATTGCCTATATCAAAAGGTCAAATTCTTTCCAAATTAGATTCGCCCAAAACTAGCGAAGAAATTTTAACGTTTCCTTATAGAAATTTAATAGGATCCTTGTCATTTATTGCTATACGCACAAGACCTGATATTGTGAATGTACTATCTCAATTCCAATCAAACCCAGGAATAAAACATTGGAATTGTTTATTGAGATTATTAGGTTATTTAAAATACACTCAAAGATATAAATTGGAACTTTCAAAAGTTAAATCACTAAAATTAAGATGTTACTCAGACTCAGATTTTGCTACAAATAGGGATGACCGAGTGTCGATGGGAGGATTCATAACTTTCATTGACGAAACTCCAATTTCCTGGCGAACTTTCAAGCAAAAATCCGTTAGTCTGTCTACTATGGAAGCGGAGTATGTTAGTTTAACGGAAGCAGCAAAGGAATTTATTTGGTTAAAGAATATAATTAATGATAAAAGTTTGAATTTGGAATTATGTGAAAATGTAATAGCAGCTTGATTGTCACAGAATATAAGTTTTTCCAGTTCACCAGTAGAAAATTATAGAACGAAACATATCGATGTTCGTTACCATTTCTTAAGGAATTTAATAAAAGACAAGGTTTTTCAAATTAAATATGTTAGTACCAAAAGTAATTTGGCAGATATTTTTACTAAACCCATGATAAAGGAAAAATTAATAGAATTTTGTAGAAAACTATTTTCTATTTAAGAGAATGGAACTTTGTTTATTTAGATCAAAATATTTGTCTCTTGCAATAAAGATATTGTGAATAAAGTATTGTATGCAACATATTTTTATAAAATGAAATTATATTACTGATTTGTAAGAGATAATGGTGCGGAGGTTGGAAAAAGGGGGCGATTGTTAGACATTTGAAAAAAAAAATTATTTTAGGATCCGAATTTTTATGGTCCTTAAGTTTTTCCAACCACGCGCCATGATCTCAAGTAAATAAACTGATTCGAACCCAACCTTTGTGCGAGTTTCGAGATTTGTAGTTGGCAACGGCTACAATGTAAATTTAACTAACTTGGCTCGTGGAAGTATTTAAGGAGACAGAGGTTGGTTGAGAAAAGATCGTCGGTTTCGGACGAGGTGATTTTGCTCTTCGATTGGGGGCATATGAGATGTGCAACTGGTTTGTTGCTCAGTATTTTTTAAGATGGTTCGAATCAGTTAAACCAAAGTTTGGTAATATTATATTTTGATGATTATACTTTTTTTAACGTAAATGTTTTTATTTGCTTCAGTGGCGAGAAGTTTCACTTGAATTATTGAAAGAATAAAAAATGTTTTTAACGAAACTGCTTTATTACTATGCCTCCTCGACATTAAATTTCGCTGCTAAGCTTTGCTTACGTTAATTCATCATGAAGAATTATATCAAAAAGA